>APFE030244646.1:13995-32995 GCA_000404065.3 Pinus taeda
ATTTTTTTACAATTAAATTGAAAATATTAATATAAATGAACATATAAAAATGTTTACCTACTATTCTACAGTACATTTATATATCTTTTTTATTTTGGTTGTGGTTGTGGAGCACTTTTCGGTGCAAAAATATTGATAATTTTTAAAGTAAAATAATTAGATTATAAAATTTGCATGAATCATCTTTTACCTAGAAAAGCATGGAAAAAACATGCTCTCAAACCAGTTGTTTTATTTATAATTGTGTATGGATGTTAGGTAAACGTGAGTTAGCTTTGATTTTAAAATGGGTGAATCCACAATTTTGTATTGTAATAATGAGTGAAATTATGTAAAAGTTATAATTTATCTACTGGAATTAAAATTTTAATGAAGTTAGGCGAGGACTATAATTTATTTACTTCTAAATTTTTTTGAAAACTTTGACCTAGATTTGCATTTCACAACTATAAGAAATACCATGTAAGGTATTTTACAAAGAAAAGTCTCATACTTGAAATCAATTAAATTATTTTAATTATAAAATGAAGTAAATCAAGTTCCATTTATATTTTAAAATCAACCTTTAATGTGGAAGAGAAAACCATATATCCACACAAAATGATGATTTCTAAATTTAAATAGCAAACGGTGAATCACAAAAACTGATTTAATTTGCAATTGCTATTCCTGTTTGAACAACTAAAAAGAATTCACCTATACCTGTTTGAGGTTCAATAAATTATCAATACATACATACACGAATTCTATTAAAAAATAAAATTGTATTACATGATAATTATAATAATTCTTATTTTTTACATAACACATTTAACTTCGTTTTTTATTATTATAATATATATATGAACATTATTTTTCATTATCAAATAAAAATAATTGATAAACCCAAATTCCTAATTATTTCATTTTTTTAATATTAATTTTCATTTGTGTGAAAGAGAATTATTTTAGATCCTTTTATAAAATGCTCTTGGAGCACAAAGAGATTTTAATTATTATCCAAACAGTTGTGGCATGCATTTGTCTTAGAATCTCACATATGTTTGGTAGGTGACAGTCATGGCTTGGGTTCAACGTTTGAACTGAAATAGTTATTGTGGTTTTATTGGTTTCTTCTCAAAACTAATATCCTTTTTTGTAGGATTCAGCGGACACTAACTCTAGCGTACACCGTAACGCTCGCAGCTTGAGCGTAGTGCCTTGACAAGTACGTGACGGATTAGCCAAGCAAGTGAACAGTTCCATGCGAGTCTAGACTCTATCCACCTGAATACACCGTGACACCTGCAACTCAAGCATAGGTGTAACGCCTGCGGTTATGGAGTTGGGCGCGCGCCTCCACACTTGCGAAATTGACTAAGTATCGAACCATCGCTTATAGGCAAGCGAACACAGAGGAGCGATGGGCGAGCCGACTCGTGGAGGGGGTGTCGCACATCGGGCGAGGGCGTTGGCGTGCAGAGTGGGCGAAGGTGTTTTGGTGGGTCGATCAAAGATGGAGGTCGCACGCACTATGGGTATAAGCATTTGGAGAGCGCTTGTTGTTGGAGCATCATCGCATCGCAAGTCTTCATCGTAGAAGTGGAAGTGCGTACTTGGGTAGCTACAGCGAGCGCATACGCAATGCGCCCGCCCGTCGGGCAGAGGCACATGATATCAGGTGAAGGCAAAGTCGGGCGAGAGCGCGGGTGAGCCGCCCGCCTGCCGAGTAGACACACATGGGGTGAGGGCGCGGGTGACCCGCCCGACTGTCGAGTGAGCGCACACGGTGTGAGGGCGCAAGTGAACCGCCCGCCCGGTGGTCGTTCAGGGCGAGGGTGCGGGTGAAACGCCCGCCCACCGGTTAATACATTGTTTGTGGTTCGTGTGGGTGTGCACAGGCGCGCCCACCTGTTCAGACAAAGTTGTATTATGATATTTTGGTGACGTGTTGTGGTGTGACCACCGTGCGCTCTTGCACGGGCAAGCGCCCGACCTCGGTTATAAACACCGGTGGAGCGACGCTCCCGGCCATTGTACTAATCTCTCATATATACTAAAAGAAGTTCTTCTCTTGCATATTGCTGGTGTTTATGTTGTCGTTTATCATGTTATTATGATGGTTTCCGCACATTATAATGTATTTTATGGTTAATATGAATGAATGAAGGCGTAGTTCGTAAAGTAACATAATAATGAAGAAAGTTGGTTACTTAGGCGATGCGGCACCCGGCCAATTAAAGGAAAAAAGAATTGGGGGCGTGACAGGTGGTATCGGAGCAGGTTCACAGATGGTGAAGCCGTTTCTGAATGATGAACGAAGTGAACGGGTATGTATGCAAGGACAAGCTATGGAGAAATCATGAATGAACAGTTTGGGTTTCGTGGACTTGATGGTCCGTGGTAAGACCATTCAAGCTCTTGTGGACACAGGGGCCACTCATAACTTCATGACGACACGATTGGCAAGAGAGGTTGGACTGATGATCCTCCTATCGAACATGGAGGTCAAGGCAGTGAACTCTAGAGCTAAGGTGGTGGGTTTGGCACATGAAATGCCGGTGCAAATAAAAGATTGGACGGGTCAGTTGGACTTCACGGTGATGGAGATGAACGACTTTGATGTGATACTTGGATAGGATTTCTTGAAGGGAAACAGGGCTATTGTTGTCCCCTTCTGTGATGAGGTGGTGCTGGTTGGATAGTCACAAACTTGGACTTTGCCCACTCATAGACAACGGAGTGAAGTCAAGGTGCAGCATGTTTTTGCACTGAGTTTGGAGAAGGCTATGAAGGAGTCAGATATGGAGACATATGCAGTGATGTTCAAGGGAGTCGAAGGTGATGGAGTGGGATGCCTGTTCCAGCTGAGCTTTCTGATGTGCTTGCCGAGTATGTGGATTTGATGCCTGATGAGCTACCAAAGAAACTTCCACCAAGGCGTGTAGTTGACCATAGTGAGCTTGAACCAGGGAAGCAACCCCCGGCAAGAGCACGTTATCGTTTATCAGGGCCTGAGTTGGAGGAATTGAAACGATAGCTAAAGGAGTTAGCTGATGCAGGTTTCATTAGACCTTCAAGGTCCCCTTATGGAGCTCCGGTATTGTTCCAGCGGAAGAAGGATTCCAATGAGCTACGGATGTGTTGTGACTACCATGCATTGAATAAGCAGACGGTGAGAAACAGGTATCCTTTGCCATTGGCTGCTGATTGCTTTGACAAGCTTGCGAAAGCCCGAGTGTTTTCCAAGCTGGACTTGAGGCATGGGTATTATCAGGTGCGGATAGCTGAAGGAGATGAGAAGAAGACCGCGATAGTAAGAAGGTATGGTAGCTTTGAGTTCCTTGTTATGCCATTCGAGTTGTGCAATGCTCCTACTACGTTTTGCACTTTGATGAATGATGTTCTACGAGCATACTTGGATTCGTTCGTAGTAGTGTACTTGGACGATATAGTGGTGTACAGTGACAACATGGAGGATCATAAGAGGCACTTGGCGATGGTGTTCGAGGCACTGAGGGAAAATCAGTTGTTCTTGAAGAAGTCTAAGTGTGTGTTCGCTCAGACCGAGATTCCGTTCCTTGGGCATATTGTTGGTCAGGGGTACATACGGATGGAGCCAAGCAGAGTGAAGGCGATTGAGGACTAGGTTGAACCGAAGAATGTCCATGAGATGAGGGTGTTCTTGGGCATGACCAACTACCAACGGAAGTTTGTAGAAGGTTACTCCAAGGTGACATCGACACTGACAGACTTATTGAAGAAAGACAAGAGGTGGTGTTGGACGGATAAATGTCAAAAGGAATTTGATGACTTGAAGAGAAGGATGGTTACAATGCCGATACCAAAGTTGCCTGACTTCGGGAAACCATTTGAGGTACACATTGATGCTTCATATTTTTCCATAGGAGGGGTTCTTATGCAGGATGGGCATCCAATGGCGTATGAGAGTCGGAAGTTGCAGGATAGAGAACGAAGGTATCCGATTCATGAGAAGGAGATGACTGCGATCATCCACTGTCTTCATATGTGGAGGCATTACCTGATTGGGAAGCCGTTTGTTTTCAAGACTAACAATGTTGCAGTAAGTTATTTTGCATCACAACCGAAGCTTTCTGCGAAGCAAGCTCGTTGGCAGGACTTCTTAGCAGAGTTCGACATATCGATTGAGTATAGACTGGGTAGACACAATGCGCTAGCAGATGCCCTTAGTAGGAAGGGACAACTTGCAACATTGGAGGGTGAAGACCGGGCAGCAAGGAGTAGAAGTCGAGTTCAGATGTCAGAAGAGATGCAAAAAAAACTCAAGGAAAGTGTTGAAATCGATACTTTGGCGTATAATATAGTGAAGAAAATAAAGGAAGGGAAGACACGAAAGTTCTTTCTACGGGACGGTTACTTGTTCTTTGGAAACCGACTCTATGTTCCAAAGACATCTGCTCTAAGGAGGCACCTTTTGAAGGAGTGCCACGATTCTCCACGGGCTGGCCACCCAGGGCAGCGTCGTTCTTTGGCATTGTTGGAGAGGGGGTTCTTTTGGGAGAAGATGCGGGAGGATGTGGAGGAGTATGTACATACGTGCATCATTTGTCAGCAGGACAAATCGGATACTCAGAGGCAAGGAGGACTGTTGCAGCCTTTACCGATTCCAGAGAGGCCATGGATGAGTGTCTCGATGGACTTCATCAATCAGTTACCACAAGTGCAGGGGTATAATGGGATTATGGTCGTGGTTGATAGTTTTTCCAAGTATGCTGTCTTTGTTCCTACAAAGATACCTTGTGGAGCCGAGCAGACTACAGAGTTGTTCTTTAAGAACATAGTGAAGTATTGGAGGATGCCATTGAGCATTGTGTCGGATAGAGATCCACGTTTTACAGGGAGATTTTGGACCACATTGTTCAAGTTAGTTCGGACAGAGTTGTTGATGAGTTCGAGCTACCATCGGCAGACAGATGGGCAGAACGAGAGGATCAACGCATTGCTAGAAGGACTACTTGCGACATTATGTGACGACTGATCAGAAGAATTGGCCTGAAATCTTGGATATTACACAGTTTAGCTACAATGTTCAAAAGAGTTCTGCGATAGGGTACAGTCCATTTGAGTTGGTGAATGGGCAGATGCCGGTTGCACCACACACCGTTGTGACAGGAGGTTTTTTTAGGAGTCCTCATGCGAAGAAATTCATGAAGGCTTGGGAGGAGACCTTGGAGTTGGCATGGTTGCACTTGCACGATGCTGCAAGGAGGATGAAGAAGTATGCTGATAGGGGAATACGGGATGTACACTTCAGTGTGGGAGATATGGTGTTTCTCAGGATTACCGGAGAGCAGTTTCAGCCAGCCAAGGGAACTGCAGCCAAACTGACACAGAAGTATGAGGGACCATTTCAGGTGAAGAAGCGAGTGGGGGAGGTTGCTTATGAGCTAGAGCTTCCACACCATATGCACATGAAGCATCCAGTTTTTCACATTAGTCAGTTGAAGAGATGCAGACTTGATTCTGATCATCCAGAGAGAGCTGAACCGCCGAGAGCACCAGCCGGGATAGTGGATCAACCAGGCTTGGAGTTGGAGAATATTTTGGACTTCAAAACTACAGAGATTGGTTGCCACCAGAAATGGGAGTACCTTGTTCGATGGAAGAATGCACTGGAGGAGGAGAGTTGGGAATCGGAGGACTCGCTTTGGAGATGGAAGAGGAAGATTGCGAGGTATGAACGGAGGATACTGAGGTAGTCGAGATTGTTGAGGGCGACAATGATTTCCAGTGAGGGAGGATGTAACGCCTGCGGTTATGGAGCTGGGCACGCCTCCACACTTGCGAAATTGACTAAGTATCGAATCATCGCTTATAGGCAAGCGAATGCGGAGGAGTGATGGGCGAGCCGACTCGTGGAGGGGGTGTCACACATCGGGCAAGGGCATGGTGTGCAGAGTGGGAAAAGGTGTTTTGGTGGGTTAGCCGAAGATAGAGGTCGCACGCACGATGGGTATAAGCGTTTGGAGAGTGCTTGTTGTTGGAGCATCATCGCATCGCAAGTCTTCATCACAGAAGTGGAAGTGCGCACTTGGGTAGCCACAGCGAGCACATAGGCAATGCGCCCACCCGTTGGGCAGAGGTACACGATATTAGGTGAAGGCGAAGACGGGCGAGGGTGCAGGTGAGCCGCCCGCCCGCCGGGTAGACGCACACGGGGTGAGGGCACGGGTGACCCGCCTGACTATCGAGTGAGCGCACACGGTGTGACGGCGTGGGTGAACTGCCCGCCCGGTGGTCGTTCAGGGCGAGGGTGCGGGTGAACCGCCCGCCCGCCGGTTAATACATTGTTTGTGGTTCGTGTGGGTGTGCACGGGCGTGCCCGCCCGTTCGGGCAAAGTTGTATTGTGATATTTTGGTGAAGTATTGTAGTGTGACTGCCGTGCGCTCTTGCACGGGCGGGCGCCCAACCTCGGTTATAAACGTCGGTGGAGTGATGCTACCGTCCATTGTACTAATCTCTCATATATAATAAAAGAAGTTCTTCTCTTGCATATTGTTGGTGTTTATGTTGTCGTTTATCATGTTATTATGATGGTTTCCGCACATTATAATGCATTTCATGGTTAATATGAATGAATGAAGGTGTAGTTCGTAAAGTAACATAATAATGAAGAAAGTTGTTTACTTAGGCGGTGCCGCACCCAGCCAATTAAACGAAAAAAGAATTGGGGGCGTGACAATAGGGCCTTTACAAGCACATGACGGATAACCGATTCAAGTGGGCAATCTTACAAAGAAGTGTTTTTTGCTAAAACCAAAAATAATATAACCTGCTGAAATAACCTACCGAAAGCAAGTATAAAAAAGATGTTGATAGTTTTGTATTTGAAATTTGCAATTTTTTTTAACTATATTTAAGTAACAATTTGAACCATTTAGTCAATGGTTTTTCACTTGCGTGGTGATAGGAGGCGGTGAGGGAGTCCCTCTCTCACAATATCACTGTCTATAAAATATTCGCATTATTTCCCATGTTTCCGCACCCAAGTCTTCCAACTCTCTGTGTTCCCTTTTTATCTTACTGCTTGACATCTTCTTCTCCCACAAATGTGTTCCCATTTTATCTTACTGCCTGACATCTTCTTCTGCCACAAATCCATCAATTATCATATTTTGTGTGTTAAAACTCATCTGATATCATACGTTCATCTACTATCCGTGTACCTCTCTCTGATATTATATCGGTTGTATGATAACACCAAGATTTATGATGAAGAGAAGTGTAACGGCACTCTTGATTATGATCCCCTTCCTGCTCATTTCTGGCCATACCAACGCCAGGTTTCTCAAGAAGAATAACCTGTTTATCCCCCCGCACCCCCATAGTGTTTCAGTCGTTAGTATGAGCCTCAATTCCCTTGTCGATGATGAATCTAGCTTCCAAACTGCAAACAATCATGTGGAGAAAGATCCATTGGATGTGTTAAAGAGATTCTAAACCCTAGAAGTAGCTGGTCCGCAAAGAGTGCTGCCAACGAGAATTCTTTATCTTACAGGCTGAACCCGAGTGTCCCGATCGTTGATAAAATAGAAACCTTGCATCATCTAAGAAAGCCAAAGGCATAAATTCCACGGTGACAGAACAATGGCGCTCCACATCTATTAATATCCCTGGGTCGGTCATATGCAGACAATCCATCACAATTTTCAAGAAAGAAACGTCAAAATCATCAAATCCCATCATAGAAACAATAAACGCAAGTTGGGTTCTACTCCAAGCCCGGGAGCCGGCAATGGACGCGGCAATTCATGGCTTTCAAACATCATAAAGAATATTGGTGCTTGCAAGTCACGACTTACTATCATTTATAATGAATTCATTCATGCAATTCCAATCCAAAGTAAAGAAGAACATTTCAGAATATGAGCATTATGGTTCTGATCCAGGTTACTGATTATGAGCGAATCGTAGATCTGGTTGACGTATCAATTTTGAACGGAATCACATGGTGCGAAAACTTCTTACAATATGTATAGGAGACCATTTCATTTGGGAAATGGTAGAGAATCGAAGTCCTTCTTGCCCACATACACCATTTTTTTTTCATGCATTGACTAAATTTTTTTAATCTACAATGGAAATCTAGATTTAAAGCTGGTGTAAATGTAAATTTAAGTTGTTGATGTACAATCTAAAAACATCGTTGGTGAAGGGAAATGTTGTAAATTTTAGAAGAGAAAATCCAATCCGTAAATTACCTATATTTCTGATTCTGATGGTTTACTAACATAGATATGAATTAAGCACAAAATTGCCCACTTACATTAGCCTAACTATATATATATATATAGATAGATAGATAGATAGTTAGTGTTTTTAGCTAACAAAAGAAAAATGACACTTTCAAAATTCAAAAGGAAAGAAAATAATTTACATAAATTACATACACACACTACAACACAAAGGGGGTTTTAAGACAATTTTTAGGTAAATTGTCTTAACTTGAGACAAAATAAAACTTGTGTATTGTCTTTAATATTTTATTTAAACCAGTGTCTCAAATTAAATTGTCTTAAAATATTATCTCTATAAAGAGAACATATAACACAAGCATTTTTGTCTCTCCAAACACAATTTTATTTTTGTCTCTCTAGAAACAATAGTTGGGATTAAAAGCATATTGTCTTTAAAGAGACAATGTCTTTGATCCTAACTATTGTTTCTCTAGAGACAATAAAAAATTACATTCAAAGATAATACAACATCACTTTTGTCTCTTTATAGGCAATATAAAATAATGAATCTACAAAAATGTTTCACCATTGAAATAAACCAACATTAAAAGTATTTAATTGAAAATAAACTACAATATCATTGACTAATTCATATTAGGACACAACGGAATTGAACCACCAACTATTATCAAGAAAACTAGTGTCCATTCATAGCTGTTAGTCCCACTAAGACAGGTAGCTATCTTAGAAACAAACAAACTAAAGTTACTTACGTTTTCCTTTATGAGAAGTAGATGAGAGAGAAGCAGAGGGTACCAACCTCAGTCTTTCACTTGGCTCCTTGCTTGTTTCCTCTCCCCTTTGACACATCTTTGTTGCTCCTTCCTCACTTGTCCTGCTTTAAAGAACACATGTAGAGTCAAAGCAGCGTAATACCATCAAAGAATAGAGATCTACAATCATAAACAATATAGGATTAGATATATATTGATCACACAAATTCATATATTAACTCAGACATACAAGAATATGGAGGAAAATTCAAACAGCTTTATTGATATAAAGAGTAGAAGAGAGGATTACAACCCGTTGATCTGACCCAGCGCCATCCTCCCAGCATGAAAGCCCTTCTTCACCTCCTAAAAAGCTAGATCACCCAACACTATGATGTTCCACAAAGAAACCAACAACACTTCCTTACAAAATACAAGATTCTAGCCTTTGGATCTCTGGGATGAGGGATCGATATATAGATGTTTGTAGGTGGGTGAGTCAGCTTTTGGGATTTTGATTAGTGTCCTCTCTCTAATGGTTCTCAATGCCACTTGGAGATTTCATGATCTCTTACTCATCCCTGGGGAAATTCAGAGAGTCAAGTGTTACAGGAGAAGTTTCTGGAAGATTCCATGATCATCCACCTTGCAAACTGTCTCTGCCATTTGTCTACTCTCACCCATTGCACTCCATAGAAGGGATTTTCAGTATGCATCGCAGCCCCCGTGTGCACTAGGTGGGATGCATCACACTTTGACCATGGAGCAGGTGCGACGGTCCAGTTTTGACTAGTTCTGAGTAGTTTTTCATGGAGAACTTATGGGAAATGATGTAATCATCTAACCTTGCTCCTTTAGGGTATGAAACAACACTTTTAGGGACTTAGAAGCCCTTGGTTTATGGACATATGTGATTGTGGTTGCAGTGCCCAAATATGTCTATAACAGTTGCCCCCTAAAGCATGAGGTCGTAAATCCTTTTGATGTTGGGCGAAATTCTTTATCATGAGGATCCGAGGTTTTTCAAACTGGAAGGTGGCCTGTAATAAGATACAATACAATACATTATCTTCATAATATTTTCATGATCTAGCTGAGGCGGGCATTCCCATGCTCAGCTTCTATAAATTCATTTTCATGTACATAAGATAGACAATCGTCTGTATGGCAAACTGATGATTCTGGTAGAGCCATCATCCTTTGGCATGAATGATTATCTATGCAGCTATGATGTACATTTGATGTCTTCATTTTCCTGAATATATCGAAGCTCGGATGGATGAAACTAGATCTGGGGTCTTCAAACTCGTTCAATCTTCACCCGAAGTACAAGTCGATCCATGTGAAAAGATGTTCTGAAGTCGAACATGGAAAGATATCGCCTGATTACCAGCCAATGATCTAAGTTGTTAACAGGCACGAGAGGAATCACCGATAATGATGATGACGCTCAAGGTACGATAGTACAATTCATGTGATGTGAATACATGATTCGATGTCGAACACCACGCAAAATCTTTCAGTCGAAGGCCATTAATGTAAACCTATCGCCGAAAGTGAGAAACTTGCCATTCATGCATGCAAGCTTCAAAGAAATGAAAGGGTTGTTCCTAGGTCGATTTCTTTGATAATGAGCTGATGTCAACAAGAAGTAACACATCGTAGGAGGGCATTAATGAATCCCACATCTACGACATGGAACGAAGCAAATGATTTCGTGGAGGTGAAAACGATATGACGATATAAGGTTCAGGGTGGCGGTCATGAAAGAATGAAGGGTGAAGGTATTGCAGTGGATGAGACACAAGCTCGGTTGGTGAATTCTCGGACTGACTTCTCTTGAACATATCAGTGACACTGAAATGGATTGGTAGTGTTAACCCCAAATATGGATTGTACGGTGGACCAACGGTGATATGACCGGTGAACGAAATAACCCAACCCGACTCAATCATGGTGATGGAGCGAAAGTGTCATGTTCAAGAGCGACTTGCTAGCAATAAAGTTTCTTCAAGTTTTCTCCCCAATTTTTCCCCAGTGATTTCTGACCAGTACCTCTTTATTTTTTTCAAGCTTAAGGAGGATAACATATGATTGTTCTATAATTTTCCCTTCGGGCAAACCCATCGCTATATTTTAACGAGCCTAGCAACAGTGAAACTCGTTCTTTTCTGCATGGACAAGTTTGTCGCTATTGTTTTAACAAGTTCAACGACAGATATAACTCAGTCCTTTTCAATTTTAGAGAGTCTGAAAAGAGTCAGAAAGGAAACTGTAGTAATCCTTTTTCGTAATATAATCCCTTAAGTCCGAAAAAGTATAAAATAATACAAAAGGGATGAATTTTTGATAGTTTTAACGATCCGAACAAGACAGGCACTCGATATTTTTGTGTAATGATCCATCAGGTTCAAAAGGATTAAAATCTAGAGGAGGGATAGCACTTCCTATCGCTTTAACGAGTTGAAGAGGCCAATTGCTCGGAAATCTTTTCATATTTTACGAGTCATATGAAAAGAGCTTAAAGAAGACTCATTTTTTGAGGAACGAGTGATGTTTTTGGATAGCGGTTGGTTCCAGGTAAGATTTGGAACTTTTCAATCATGGTAGTGTAAAGGAGGTGGCTAACAGAATCACTCATCACAGCTGTTCCTCAAAAGGGGTAAACAATCAAATGGAGGCGTATGATCGGCTAAAAAAGAGTGGAGGTGATAGTAAGAACATGACCAAGGCTCAAAAGCTGATAATAATGCAATCGCAATGCTTATTTACGAAGGTGGGTTCATTTTCTAATGAGATTAAACTTTGGTGGAACATATGCTCATTGCTAGGTTTATTTTTTAACGAGCTTGAACTTCACGTAAAACTGCTTGTGCCAGTCATACCTAAGTCTTGTCTGATGGGGTAATTCCTCTACTCTGATGGGGTTGAAAATTCTTGGACATTAATGACTGACTTTTCCTTCATACCCCATTATCTTCAACAGTTTGGAGCCAATTCATGTGGTATGATTTTCAGAAATAGCGAAATCATCATCAGGAAACGTACATGAAGTCAGAGAATTGCTTTTTACCTCACAAGGGTCATGCTACAGCTTTTCCAAGGCCTCGTCCTTAGCTTGTAGCTGTCATAACAAACTCTGCTTCTTCTCTTTCTCTTCTTGTAGATGCATCTTCAATTAAGTGTTATCTGCTTGAAGACTCTAGTTGTTGTGCTTCAGCTCTTCCAGGGCCTCTTCTGTGGCTTGCAGCTGAAGCTACAATCGATGCTTTTCCTCTATCTCTTCTTGTAGAGCTTGATACATGTCCATATTTTGGGACACTTTGAGCATGGTCTCATACATCTCTTTTTCATCCTCCATTTCCACACGTTCCATTGTTCACGTTCGCAATTCACATCCACGCGAAGACTGCTCTGATACCAAACTTGATCTGAGTTGACTCAACTCCCGGATTTAACCAAGATCTTTTGCTTCCATGAGGTAGTTAGAATTGAATTTTAATAGAGCATAAATTAACATATATGCATGCTTAAGGAAATGGAAACATAATGACAGTCAAAAAGTCATAGACATGAGACATTGGTAATGGAGTTGGTCCTGTGTGGACTACGTCTTAGGGCCTGATGTCAAGATGGTGTTGGCCGCTTCATTTAGTGCACAAAATGGTGAATATGTACATAGAATAGGTTTTCTGTCATACAAGGAAATGTTCCCTCTGCATGAGTGGCAAAGTCTCTCCACGAGACGTTCCTCTACAGGAACTATCACTCACAATAGACCTCCTATCAGCATGACATACTCTTACACATGGTGACAATAAGAATCCTGCCAACATGGCATCAAAGGGATCACAACCAAAACACCCATGGTGAAAATGAGTATCCCACCATCATGGCAACAAAGGGATCTCAAACAAAACATACATAACAATCGATGATGAATAAATCTCACAATAAATGGACACAAATATTTTTCATCATACATCAAGCAAGAATCGAAACAATATAATACATCTCACATAAAATAATCAAAGAAGCACATGACAAAAACAATTCATGTACCTCAATTATGATGTCAGATGAAGAATAAATACTCAGCTGATGGATTTGAATGCACCTTCAAAATAGTGTCGTTGAATGGTATAGAATCATCTTTCCACACTTTGAAATCTAACATCGTCACTCCAATTTGGAAAATGGCCAAAACATAGAGGCCTCCGCTATAGAAACTGACTGCACCACTGAATTTGTGTCATTGAGAGGTGTAAAATTGACTATCCATTTTCTTAATTTTGACACCGGCAAAATTTGGCCCTGTAGGAATCTTTTAGATTCCCCCACGATTCTCTAAATATTTCCTCCTCTAGGTTGATTGGAGATCTGCAAATCAAATCATAAAACTAATCTTGCCATTGAGATCCTTGTGAAATTCTGAGAAGAATGACTATAAAGTTGGCTACATTATGACTCCGGAAAATTTCAGCCTCCAAGGAATCTAGAAGATTCCTTCAAGATTTTCAAAGATTCTAATCCATTGGGAATCTGTAGATCCACTGCTCAAAAGGAGAATTTGACCTCTCCATTGCATTTTCTGCGAAAACCTGAGATAAATGACTATAAACTTGATTACATTCTGACAAAATAAATTTTTACCTCCGAGGGAATCTTTTTAGCATCTTAAGATTTGCTAAAAAATTATGTCTCGAAAATCATGCCATCATGCTTCATCCTTTGTGGACTATGTCATGGTTCCACTTCTCCTATATTTCTCCATTCTACTCTCTGTTCCCCGTTGAGTGCCTCCGTTCTCCATGCTAATGAATTTGAAGGTTTAAATATCAATGGGCAGAGATATCAACAAAAAGGTCATTGGGCCAATGGTAAAATTTGGCATGAAAAGCATGAGGTCGGGGGATCAAAGCCCACCCATGCCAAACCTGGGGTTTGTTTTGACGCATTCATAAATAAATGTTGTGTAAAATAGTGGCGCAGTTATAACAAATGTTTTTTTATTTAAATGTGGAGTAGAGTTGTTTGGGGTTGGTGTGAGGGCGCCCGGGCGGTGGGCTAGCCACACCGGCCAGGCAGGTTCAAGCCCCTCGCCCTCAGAATTCATGTGACAAGTGTTGTATGGAGGCAGGGGCATGGGTCAGGTCCAACATAGGTGGCCTTCCCACCGCCCATAAATAGTGTTTTGGTTACATATTGGTTGGGGCCAGTAGGGGTCATGGTCCACCACCTCTTATATATATATATATATATATATTCGTTATATAAAAAAATGATCCCTTTTAACTTTCACGACAATAAGGGATATTGGGTAATTTAAAGAGGCCATTAGTTCACCCATTTTCGGGAGCTAAGTTTCCACGTTGGTTGACGGTGAATTTGGAGGACATTTAAACTTGCCCCACTACACAACTTTGACCGCAACTATGACTGGCTGTATCTCCTCCATACGAGCTTGGATTTGAGTGTCGTACACAACATTGGAATCAAGGAAACAAGCTCTTTGATCTAGTGTTGGTTTGGGAGGAATCTGGCCACTTTGAATTTGACCCCTTCTGAGCCCCCTTGGGTTTTTGCATGTGTTTGGAGACACTTGGATCAATCCTCCCCACTGAGGAGCTTTTGTTCTGCTAAAAGCATGAAAAATAATCTACAACTTGTTTGTACCTTTTCTGCACTTACAAGTGTGTGATAATTCAAGCTTCCTTCTCCTTCACCTTTGTCCTTTGGAGCCATAAGCAATGAGCCGACCCCTGCAACCTCTACAAGCCTGTAGTACATTTTTTTTTTTAGAATTACATGCTTGATTTACAAGACCAACTAATGACCCAAACATCCCATACTTGCCACGAGTTTATAATACATACTCTGTGGTCAAGTTTACATCAAAAAGGAAACAATACCCCAGCTATCAAAGCAAGGCCAAAATATCATTGTTGCTTCAAAAAGTGATGGAAAACACATCATCACCACAACACATGATTTACAAAAAATAAGGCCGAACATTATTATTTCTTTAGCAAGTGATGGAAAAAAAACATCACTTTCACAGTTTAAAATGAAATGAAAAATAATGCTAGACATCATTGTTGCTGCAACAAGTGATGGAAAACACATCATTACTTTTATAGTTTAAAATGAAACACATGATTTACAAAAGCATGGCCATGACAAGCTAACATATATAGAAACGATTTTTCACTTATCAATGTGAATGGGTCATCCTCCTATGGTGGTTTTTCTTGTCAAACACATTTTTCAACTGGTTCATGCACTGATGCTTTGTGTTTAAGGCGCTGCTCTGGAGGGAGCATCCAACATGCAGCCTTTTGATGACCACTTTTGTGCAATGAATACAATAAGTCTTCTTCCTCGAGATCTTCTTTACCTTTTTCTTTTCCTGTTGTGCACAGGGTCTTTCACGCTTCATCCTTTTTCATGTTGTCATTCTCTTCTAGCAATCAACAAATGTATGGTTATGTAAACCACAAAAGTACATGTTTTTCGATGCCATGTTTTATGTTCATCATTAACAACATGATTATAATTGAAATTAACATTCAAATATTGAGACTTGTTATACCTTTCCTTGCTGCCTCTGGCATAATTATGGCGATGAGAGGTTGCCTCATCTCTTTCCCTGCAATGGGCACTACCATGAGATGATGGTGATGTGTTCCCATCATTCTCTTTCCTAAATGATTTCAATGATGTCGTGGAAGCATCTGACACCTTTGAGCATTATCCTCCATTGTATACCAAGCCTCTGAATCGAGGTCTTTGCTCGACCTCTAATGGTTGAGCTATGTTGACCTAACGATGATATGAGGTTGTCATTGATGTCAACCAAAGAAGCACCAAGGATGACACTGAACTTCTATGGCACATTGGGCATCATCATTCATGGTTTCTCATCTCATAACCATTATAGGAATACTATACTCAAAAATATCTTTCTATCAGCACATATCTCTCCTCGTAATTCCCCACGATTTGTAAGTTATTTAAGATTAAAGTTAGTAACCCCAATTAGTGGGCTAAAACCCCATGGGTTTGTGGCATGGAATTTATCATTAAATTTTTCCATTTAATAGTCAATAATTAATAATTTTTTAAGCTCCTAAAACCCCTCTAACATTCTCTATAGAAGCCCCTCTCAACTCTATAAAAATAAATCTCATATATCCTCCAAAAGTAGTGATCATGGCATGTTTGCTATAACTTTATTTATGTGAAGTCTTAGATGTTGAAATTAAAACCCATTCGAGATGAAATATTTATGAACGTTTTGACCAACTTTCAGATCTTTGTTGACTATATTGTCTAATATATGATCTATCGGATTTAGGGTTTTAGAAAGCTCCCCTAATTTCATCTCAAAGAGGTGACCTTGGGAAAATCATCATAACTCTCTCTCTGAGAAGTGGATTGGAGTTCTATAAAAAAGTGGCAGATAGTGCATAGGCAGTAGTTTTCTTTGTATTAATTTTAGATCCAAAGGAGGAAATAGTGACACGTGGCACACAGTGAAAGTTCGCTCTACTGAGTTATTCCATAATTAGGCCATTGTGAGAGAATGGGTATAACTTTTCCTTGAAGAATACAAATCAGGTCACACCTATGGCATTAGAAAGAAGACTCGGAGGGATACTACCATACCAAACATAACATATTGAGGATTTTAAATCACATAGATACATTAGATTAAATATCATGCTCCTAGAAGGCAAGAAAACAAACTAGATCAAGTGTTGTCAAGGGCTGCAAAGGACCAGACTTTCTATGGCAGCAAAGAACAAGGTGCAGCAATATGATGCAATAGAGGTAAGATCTAGGTAAGAATCTTCTATATATACATGTTCATATCTTAATTGCATTAGGTTCTTTGTATTCTAATTTGTTGGTATTGTTTGGCACTGACATATGCTCTGTAGGATGAGGTAAGTTTTGTTATTATCATGTCATTGGTATTTACTTGAAGACATTTTACAGGTATTATATATTCATCAAGAGAAGACTCAATGCATAATATGATGTTCTGAAGAGTGAGAAAGGGTAGCATGAAAAGAGCAACAATCAAGGTGGTGCTAGGCTGGTGCATGAAGTCACCAACAGGTTCAAGCCTTTGAAAACTTCAGGGTGGTAGGGTGGTGCTAGGGTGAATTGTAGCTCATTGGGTGTTGAGGCATCCATTCAGTTGACTGCTGAAGAATCTCGATCATTGGAGCGTCCATCCAGTGGAAGCTGGAGAAGAATTATTTTATAGATTCTAGGAATATGGAGCTTTCTTTTCAATTGGAGTTGATAATTAAAGAATTATTAGAAAAGCGTTCAGGTGGTTTTTGTCCCAGAGGGGGTTTCCACCTTAAAAACTATGTGCATTTGTGTTCCTTTTGTTTACTGCTATCATTGTACAAACACTGATAATAATTGATGATTAACTAATGCTCTGAAATATCAATAATAATACTAATTGAAAGGAATATTGATTCGCACGCCCCTCTTAGTATTTCCAACAAGTTATGCCTTGGCTATTAACACCAATTTATTCTCCTTCCTTGTACCTCATCCTGGTAAGGAGCCTCAGGTTGGTCCCTGTAATTGGTATCTCCGCATTTCCAATAGAAATTATACTATGTGAAGATGAAACTGAAGGGAAATCAACATCTTTTACCTCCACTGTCGAGGTGGAAAGAACTGATGAGTACTTATCATCATCTGTTGTTGTTGATTCACTGTCTATCTTGGTGCATTCCCCAACTTCTTTCCCAACATACCCAAGTCCTGCTTGATGGGGTAATTCCTCTACTTTGATGGGGTTGACAATGCCTTGGCCATTAATGCCCAAGCCTTTTCCTTCATACCCCATTCTCTTCAACAATTCGGAGCCAATTCATGTGGTGTGATTTTCAAAAACAACGAAATAATCATCAGGAAACGTACATGAAGTCAGACAATTGCTTTTTACCTCAAAGGGGTCATGCGACAACTTTTATAATGCCTCGTCCTTAGCTTGCAGTTTTCATAGAAAAATTTGTTTCTCCTCTTTCTCGTCTTGTAGAAGCATCTTCAATTCAGTGTTATCTGCTTGAAGACTCTAGTTTTTGTGCTTCAATTCTTCTAGGGCCTCCTCTGTGGCTCACAACTAAAGCTGCAATCGCTACTTTTCCTCTCTCTTCTTTTAGATCTTGATCCATGTCCATCTTTTGGGACACTCTGAGCATCGTATCATACATATCTTTTTCATCATCCATTGTTGCACGTTCCATTGTTCACACTCGCAATTCACATCCACACGAAGACTGCTCTGGGACCAAACTTGATCCGAGTTAACTGAACTCCCGGATTTAACCAAGATCTTTTGCTTCAGTGAGGTACTTAGAATTTCATTTTAATATAGCATAAATGAAGATATATATGTGCTTAATAAAATGGAAACATAATGACAAGAAACAAATCATAGACATGAGACATTGATAATGGAGTTGGTCCAGTGTGGACTACATCTCTCCGCTCGATGTTAAGATGGTGTTGGCCACTTCATTAAGTGATGGAAATGGTGAAGATGTACATGGAATAGGTCTTATGTCATACAAGGACATGTGCCCTCCACATGAGTGGCAAAGTCTCTCCATGAGACATTCCTCTACAGTAACTATCACTCACAATAGACCTCCTATCAGCATGACATACTCTTACACATGTTGATAATGAGAATCCCTCCAACATGGCATCAAATGGATCACAACCAAAACACCCATGGTGAAAATTAGTATCCCGCCATCATGGTGACAAAGGTATCTAAATCAAAACATACATAAAAATCTATGATGAATACTTATCACATGAAATAGACACAAAGATTCCACATCATACATTAAGTAGGAATTGAAAAACCATAATACATCTCACAGCAAATCAAGGAAAATTTTAAGAACCCAACGTAAATTTATATGTATAATAAATGGGCGAATCTCCATGGTATATAGGAAAAATGGAAGGCGATTTTATCAATAATA
>APFE030244646.1:39594-67020 GCA_000404065.3 Pinus taeda
GCATGGTATTAATATAAAATAAAAAATAAAAAATAGTTTTATTTGTTTACCATACCTCTGGTTTATTTATATTTTTATTAATTTACCATACCATTCATAAATACAAGGTGACTTATGGAGTAAATATAAAAAAATGTTTTATTTGTTTACCATACCTCTGGCTTATTTATATTTTTATTAATTTACCATACCTCTTTTACAAATATGGTATTTGGCCCATAGGATTCACTTAAATAAAACCTCTTTTTTGAGGCTTCATAAATAGAACGAGGGTTATGGACTAAATATAAAAAGAGGTTTTATTTATTTACCATATGTCTAGCTTATTTATATTTTTATTTATTTACCATACCTTTTGAGTAAGTATAAAAAGACGTTTTATTTATTTATCATACCTCCACTTTACTTATATTTTTATTTGGTTACACCCTTGCATGTATATAAGGTGACTTATGGAGTAAATATAAAAATGTTTTATTTATTTACCATACCTCTCATTTATTTATATTTTTATTAATTTACCATACGTCTTTTATAAATATGGTATTTGGCCCATAGGATTCACTTAAATAAAACCTATTCTTGAAAATTAGGGTGAATGCAAGGTTGTAAATCCTAATTTCAAGGGTTAAAATTTACCTTTTTTACCCTCTCCCTTAAAATAAGATGGGCTATTTGAGGCGATTTGTAAAAATGTACTATGATACAAAATATTCACCCGCTAAAAATTTAAAACCCCTTAATTTCGCCAAAGGGCGAACATTCACCCCTAAAATTGTCCATGCAACAAATGATCAAAGAAGCACATGACAAAAACACTTCATGTACCTCAACTCTAATGTCAGATGAAGAATAGAATACTCAGCTGCTAGATCTGAATGCACCATCAAAATTGTGGCGTCGAATGGTATAGAATTTATTGTCCACACTTTGAAATCTGACACCATCACTCTAATCTGGAAGATGGCCGAAAAATATAAGGTTCAGCTACATAAAATGACTCCACCACTGAATTTTTGTCGTTGAGAGGTGTAAAATCGGCTATACATTTTCTGAATTCTAACACCGGCAAAATTTGGGCATGTAGGAATATTTTATATTCCCCCGCGATTCTCCAAAGATTCCCTCCTCTAGGTTGACTGGAGATCTGCAACTCAATCAGAAAAAATGATCTCGCCATTGAGATCCTTGTGAAATTCTATGAAGAAAGAGTATAAAGTTGGTTGCATTCTGACTCTAGGAAATTTCAGCCTCCAAGGAATTTGGAAGATTCCCACAAGATTTTCAAAGATTCTCCTCCACTAAGAATATGCAAAGCCGCTGCTCAAAAGGTGAATCCGACCTTGCCATTCGTTCCCTGCAAAAATATGAGAAAAAAGACTGTAAACTTGATTACATTTTGACAAAATAAAATTTTACTTCCCAGGGAATCATTTTAGCATCTTAAGATTCTCTGCAAAAATTATGTCTCAAAAAGCGTGCCATCAGGGTTCTACCTCTGTGGACTGTGTCATGGTTCCACTGCTCCTCCATTTCTCCCTTCCACTCTTCGTTCCTTGTTCAGTGCCTCTGTTCTCCATGCAAATGAATTTGAAGGTTTAAATATAAATGGGCGGAGATATCAACAAAACAGTCATTGGGCCAATGGTAAAATTTGGCATGAAAATCATGGGTTTGTGGGATCAAATCACACCCATGCCAAACCTAGGGTTTTTTTTGCCCATTAATACATAACAGTTGTGGAAAATAGTGGCACGGTTATTTTTTTATTTAAATGTGGAGCGAGTTGTTTGGGGTTGGTGTGAGGGTGCTCGGGCGGTGGGCTGGCCACACCCAAGGGCAGGTTCAAGCTCCGCCAGCCACACCCAACAGGCAGGTTCAAGCTCCACCGCCCTCAGAATTCATGTGACAAGTGTTGTATTGAGGTGGGGCCATGGATGGGTCCACCATAGGTGGCCCACCCACCGCCCATAAATAATTTGTTTTGGTTACATAACGGTTGGGGTCGGTGGGGGTCATGGCCCATCGGCCATTTTTTTAATTAAAATGTTAATATGTGGTTTTGGAGGCTGGCAGAGGTAAGGCTCACCACCTCATTTATACTTTTTCTTTTTCTTTTTTTGTTATCTAAAAAAATGATCCCTTTTAACTTTCACAAAAATAAGGGATATTGGGCAATTTAAAGAGGCCATGAGTTCGCCCATTTTCAGGAGCTAAGTTTCCATGCTAGTTGACAGTGAATTTGTAGGACACTTAAACCTGGTCCACTACCCAACTTTGACTACAACTTTGACTGGCTATATCTCCTCCATACGAGCTCAGATTTGAGTGTCGTTCACACCATTGGAATCAAACTGACAAGCACTTTGATCTAGTTCTAGTTTTGGAGGAATCTAACCACTTTGAATTTTGACCCTTTTTGAGCCCCCTTAGGTTTCTGCATGTGTCTGGAGCCACTTGGATCACCTAAACTCTCGCTTTAACGTATATCCCACTACATGTACTCAATTAAATGCATAGTTTGCATGTTTACCATAAACCACATTTTACCCTATTGTAATGCTTCATTCATAAACATGGGTGCCATCCAACAAGGTTATTGATCCTACCCACGAATGTTAAGTACCTAGACACTGTTCTTGGTGTGGACCCAAGATCTAGTCTAGAAGTGTCTGTGATCTATGTCACCTTGACAAATGCTTCAATTTATCATTAAATGTATGTTAGAATGTAGTCTTAAATTAGAAGTGCAGATAATAGTCTGCAATTGTTCAAACCTAAGAAAAAATAGTAAATCAACAAATGCATGCTACAACCTCTCCCTCTCTTAATGACGTCAACAAGCTCTGAATTGGCCCCTGCCTCATATTTCTCACTTTTTGTGGGAAACTATTGAGTAAATAGTGGTAATGGTTGAGAGGAAGAATTATTTTCCTAGTAGTGGGTAGAAGAAAGGAAATTTTGGAATCTGATTCATCCTTTGTGCTTGAATTCTGATCCCATGGTTCAAGTTTTGCAATTTTGAGCCTTGAAATATTTGTTTTTCATAACGTATTTGAAATTGATATTTTGGATCTCACACATTTATATCAATATGTATTATTTTATATAAATTATTCCGATCAATACTTGAAAGTAACATCATATGCACCATGACATCAATGAAGCATATATGTCTCACATGTAATGAGGGTAGTTGTTGGCCAAGCAACCTTGAAGTGGGGGATATCTAACCTTTCAGAGTGACTCAGGTCTTACTCCAGGCCCTATCTTCATTAAATGGTTTGCTTACATAAACATACCAGTCCACAAGAGGTGAATGGTGAACATGTACTTGATATATTCCTCATGTCTCCTCAAGGCTCTTTTAAATTTCAGCATGCCTGTCTTTGTTTTCCATATTTTTTAGAACCCATGAAGAAATAAATAATAGGAAAAGGTTCTCCGCCCTACATGAATAATAAAGAAGTTACAGGTACCTTGTACTTCCACCAAAAATTGGAATTTGTGTTAAATTCTTTGGCATGAGTATCTCCAAAAGAAACCGAATATAGGAATTTCCAGAAAATATACATACACAACGAATAGATAACTTGGGTTCAAATATAGTGTTGGATGCAGGGAAACCAAAGACTATAATATAAAGACTACACACATCTCACTAGACCATAAACATTAACATATTCTATTTGACTTTGATATAACCAAATGTGCTACAACTAGATGTCACTTGCATATGATATAATCAAATCATAAATCTAGACAAACAACTCAAAATTAATCATGTTTCCATATATGCAGAAGATGAAAACTCCAAACCACCACTGATTCATTATCCCACCATGCTTACTAAGGTAAGAGTATGCATGGTGAAATAATGGGAGAATGTCCTTGCTAGTCCCATTGTCTTGTGAGATGATCAATGTGTTAAATAGAGATCCATGTGAGAATTGATGGGGGTTCTACGTGTTGTTACCAAAACTTAAAGACTTTGGGAAAGTAATGAAAAGATATCCCCCATATTTCTCCAATTCACCTATTCTTAATGAAGTGGCTTTCTTTGTCCTTGGATCAACTTCCAAGTTGAGGGCACGCAACACATGATAAACTCAAATTTTGAGGTGTTGTTGGCCTCCTTTCTAACAAGCAATGACGTTGCAAGACTTATATTCAAGGGAGATGATTTCCCTAACATTGCTTTAATGACCAAAATGGAACCTTGAATAATTATCAAGGATCTAATATTGGATTCCTTGCATGGAGAAATCCTAGTAGGAGTGTATAAGCTTCCGGTTGTTTGTTTGGAAGAATTTATTTTTCTGCACCTTAGGGGATAGATCTAGTTTTGTTGGTCATCAATATTTGAGTGATAGTATTTTCAAAATGATTTTAATTGATGTATGGTGGAATGTTATGTTTTTCTTGGGTTGATAAATATGTGTTCATTATGACTTAGTTTACTATCTGTTTTTCAATTCATTTTTAGATATCTCAATTTTTGTTTATTTTGATCATTTTGGCTTGGGAGATAGAATACCTATCAGTTGCATTCCATAGTCATGAGTTGATTTTTGATTTAGAGCTTGAACTGAATTATGGAAGGTAACATACATATTATTATATATTGGGGTCATGTTTATTTACTTTTATTTTTTCCTTTTGTTATCCATAATTTGAATGGTTTTCCTTTAATAATTAATTTTGCTGGCTATTAGGCATTATTGATTACTTGGGCTTAATGGATGTGGTGAATATACACTCCTTATCATTTGACCAAGGAAATATAAGCAATTCATATGCCTACACTTCAGGCTATGATAAACAATGACGAAAAGAAGTTAAAACTCGAGGAAGAAGTTGAGGCTATAGCTACACAAGTATGTCAAAATTTGGAAATTTAGAAATATATCACCTTTATTTTTTTATTGAGCTGCATTTAATACTTTTAGATGGTTAATGTTTTCTATGGTTTTCAAAATTTCTTACATCCCTGCAATTGGTTTTGAGATATTTTATATACACATGAAATGGATTATAAAATATTATTTTTTCTATGGAAAAATGAAATGGATTATAAAATCTTATTTACTTTAATTATCAGTCTAGGATGATGGAGATGGAGAGGCATTAGATCGAATATATGAACATATAGAATCCTTCGATGTTGAAATAATAGAAAAGTGAGCTGCTGAAATTTTATTTGGCTTAGATTTTGATAAAAAACAGTGCAAGTGAAAAAGACAAGTGACTTCTTTGGCAGTTGGCATATGTGAATAGCTCTGGCATGAGGGTTATTCATGAATCCTACAGTTTGTTTAGTAGATGAACCTACAAATAATATTGGTGGGTATTTGTTTTATGTGTTGAGAGTGCATTTAATGTTTTTATGTTCAAGGTTTTTCATAGTCCCTTTTAGACATTATAGATCTGATGGTGTTGTGCCATGTGGTTTGCAGATCTTGAATTTGACTAGTCGATCCTTGACTTCCAATGAGATATTATAACCCTTTTATTTCAAATGTTATTGTATATATATTCAAAGGGTAAAAAAAACCCAAAACATTATCAACATGCCCTTGCACCTCTTGCTGCAAATTCCAGTTTATCATATGTTTTTTTTTCTTTCGATTTGTTTTCACATGTTATCTACAACCTAGGCTTTTTAGCATGTAATTTAGTTGGCATGATTTTGCCTAAGTTTTTCGTGAAGGTTGAATACTAATTTCCTAAGGTGTTCTTTTCTATGGTGAAGTTTTATTTGCTTTGTTTATATGGGTCATTTCGACACATAGTGGCCAATATCACCTAACTGAAGAAAACTTGTTTGAGTTTCTTGCTTTTTGGGGGAGAAATTGCCTTGACATTGTTGATGTTGAGGTATATGTCATATGAATCCTTTAGAGTCTAGTTTATATTCTAGTGTTCAACATCTTTCATGTCTTATACTTTGCATTGTATCCTCTTACATTTTCATAAGAGGAACTCAATATTGATGGGAAAATGCATGAATTGAAGAAAGAGGAGAATAATAACACTGGAGTGAAAAAATGAAGAAAGCTAGAGAGAAAATAACTGGTCTAGCGATTCCCTTAAAGTCAATGTATCACATGAGACACACACATAAAAATTGATGGTCAAGTATTTAAAGTTGGTGAATTCACTTGCAATGCCTTGGCAACACAATGATAATGTTTTGAAGCGATGAAACAATATTTCATGTGTAAATTGTTGTCCAACCAATATTACATGGGAAACTCATTGTAATACTTGACATTTCATATAATATAATTTATGTGGTTGAAATGATTTATAGTTGTACTTTATATTATTTAGTATTGTAATTACCATATGTAATTTTGTGTTTTCATATTAGATGAACATGCACATTGTATGACATTTTCCTAATTTAGTCACAAAATCAAACTAATTAATATATGTTGATTAATAATGAACAACTAAAATCAATCTAAAACTACTAAATTAGTAATTTATATTGATTAGTTATAAACACAAATAAAATGAATATACAACAACTAAATTAATTCTTTATAGTGATTATTAATGAAATTAAATAAAATGAATATAAACTACTAAATTAGTAGTTTATATAATGAATATGAAACTACCAAAAAGGATAAATGACTATTGTAAATGATATATTTGTGATTACAAATAAGGACTAAATTTTGCATATATATAACTATTAGTAGCTAATTTATAATATCTTATAACATAACCCAAATTCATTCATAGTTATTTGGTCATTAATTAGTTTCAAACGATGACTAAAATTTGTATATATATGACTATTAGTAGCTAATTTATAGTATCTTATAACGTGACCAAAATTTTGGTCATATTTCTTTGGTCATTAATTGGTTTTCTTGAGTGATTATGTAGTAGTATATTTTGTTGTATATTTGGTCATTAATAGTGGAAATTAATGAGTAAATCAATGACTAAATTAATGACCAAATTAATGACTAAATATACTACTAGAAGATAAAATTGAGACAAACAATTAATGACTAAGCGAAATAAGACTAAAAGTTAGTCGCATTATAAGATATTATAAATTAGGCACTATTGGTCACTGACTGAAAAATGGTCATTTGTATGCAAATTTTAGTTCTTTTTTTGGTAACTAATTAGCCATTTTGTATTGGTGGATAGTGAGCGGTTAGGCGCAACAAATATTGAGGTGAAAATACCACCAAACATGGTAATAGATCGAAGCACTAATAAATTGGCCTCTAGAAAGATAATCAATGGTTGGGATAAGATATGAGAGGATTATATGTAGGTCAAAGTTGATTCCAAGGAAAGGAGGTTTAGATAACATCAAGATATAATGGAATCCATGTGGGAGTAGTAATATGTTGTGCAAGTGGCATTGAATGTCAAGGAGGTGAACCTAGACATGGCGTAGGAATTAGACATGCTACCAATAGGGCTTTTGGAAGTGTTGGAGGAGTTGTGGGGGCATGTGGAGCTTATAAGAAAGTTGAAAGGTTGGAGTGAGCAAGCATCTCCTTACACATGCTAAATGGATGACCCACTTTTTAAGGTCTAGCTATATTATGTAATGCTAGCTACTACAATTAGACAATAGAGAGAGATCATGTGACTCATCAAAGGCTACATCAAAATCATTGTGTGCAGTAGAAACATTTTGACTAAATATTCATTGAAGGAATCGTTGAAGCTCAAATATTGGAAGTCACATGGAGAGAGAATGTAATTTATTAGTAAGTTGATTACACTTTTATTCAGTAGGCATGGATGGTGCCAACAACTGGGTGAGGAGTGAAATTTTTCACAGGTTTTGATATTAGAATAACAACTTACATGAAAATCCATGAAAATGGAGAATCATTCTTGTGCCTATGATAATGGTAGTGAATGGGAGCACTAAAGTCTGTAGTTATTGGTTAGGGATCCATGTCCAAAGATTGTTATGAGAATGGTAATAAACATACTTGAAACAATAACATTGGTAGAAAAAAGTGTATTGTTCCTTGGAAGGGTGCCAAATGAATATTTAGGTGATTATGACAACAATACATGTCAATGAGTGATTTTGCAATAGGAATGAGGGCTACAATTTGTAGGAGTAGTTCATTGAATGTGACAAAGAAGGCAACTAGATCAACAAGGATCAATTCTTAAGGTATTGGTCATGGAATATAGACTCATAGACTAATCATAATCATCGATGCTGTACTTGGAGAGGAGAGCATTGAGTATGAGGAAACAAGAAGGTGTTGCTTGTAAAGGTGGATAATTTGAATACTGTTGCAGATGCATTAAAAAAATCTATGGGAACTAAGAAGTTCTCCTAGTGTAAAGAATCAATGGGCATTCCTTCCCTCAAATGTTGACTATCTACTCTTGTGGCCCGCTATGTGTAAAGGAAACAACAAGTGGGAAAATCTTGAGTATGTGTTACTTTACTTGATTAACATATATGCACTACAGACATATGGGCAGTCATAGGGGGCTTCCAACCCCTCTTGTTCGAGGGTTAGGTAGTAGGCAGGAGCCACCCTGTATGGGGTTTACGGAAATGCCATGAAAAATAAAAAGATTAGTATTTTGCATCCATTTTTTGGTGGTTTTTATCACATGATTTTTGTTTTTAGTGGTTTTTGAGTGCATAGTGGGTTTTCTCATGGTTTTGTGGATTCATTCAAAGAAACTATGCTTGTATTCTAATATAGGGTTAATGGATTGAGGGTTGATGAATGATACAACATATACATATTGTATTATAACATTGTAAATAATATCTAAACGAAGGAAATCTTATTTGTTTCATAGTTTTTCGATTTCCAGTATAAAATCTCTATGTTGATGTGCGAGTGTTTCCATTTAACATTTTCTATATGAGTTAAAATATGTTTGCATGAATTATTAGTGGATGTTTGAAACCTACACACTAGAGTGAATAAAAAATATTGTAGCTAGGATAAGATATTGGGGATAGGAAACTAAATCACTCCTCATAGTCATTTCACATTGAGACATAGTGATTGAAATTTATATTTCCTTAAAATCCTTTCTTTTGGACATAGCCAAAACCAAATTTGTAATAGGCATGCTCTTTAGAGTGAGTAATGTTGAAGTTTAGACCAAAGATGTGATTGCAAGAAATTTCATTTTTTCTACTTAAGATCCCCTAACTTATTGATTTCAACTTGAAGGAAAAATATTAACCAACTATACTACTATGAGGAGGTAGTTTAGCTATGTGTCATTACCCACATGTCTATTATAGAAGTAAGGGCACTTGACATAGAACTCTACAATCTTATGGTACCTTCACTACTCATTGTCTCACAGTTCTCATTGTCCCTTTTGTACCATTACTCATCTTATGGTACCTTCACTACTCATTGTCCCATAGTTCTCATTGTCCCTTTTGTACCATTACTCATCTATGCAAGAGACATTGTTCTCCATATTACTACTTTATTATAAGGCCCTTCCCAATAGACTAATACTTGTTGAGAAAGACACACATAAATCACTCGTTGCACCACCTAAGCACATAGTACTTATTGATTGGATTCACTTATGTAATTCACTACATTGTTACATTAGTCTTTAATTAACTCTTTACATTTTAGGGTGATATTTGTATCCAGACATCACATCTTCCCTTAGGAGAATCTCTTATAGTGTGCAAGGCCTTTGAAATTTTTACATTACTAAACACACTATATCACTCACTTAATAAGTTTGATTCCCACCATAACTTAGCCAAACATTTTCATTACATTCAAATGTCCTCCTTCATAGTTTAAATTCTCATCCTCTTCTATGACTCTTGGTTCCCCTACTTCTTCTTCATGTAGTTCATCATCATTCAACCTATAATACTTCCAATTGGAACCCTGAAGTGTAATACACACACACACAGGTTGTTGAGTTGATACATGCTAATTAGGTCGGTGATCTGACTTTTTTTTAAGCCTCTATGCCTTTGTGTAAAAATGTATTAGCTTGGTGGGCTAGTGTACAAATATGTTTTAAGGATCAAGTGCTTATGTGGTTAGGCCAGAGATCCTCTATGTTAAAGGACACGAGCCTAAAATGTAAGATATATATAATATATCTATATCTATATATATATATATTATAATATATATTATATTTATATTGGCATTTGTTAAGCTCATTGACCTCTTAGAACAGAGGTTCTCTAGCCCAACCACATATGCACTTTATCCTTAAAACATATTTGCAAACTTTAACCTTTAACCTTTGGGTGATATGTATATCTATACATCACAGCTTCCCTTAGGAGAATCTCTTATAGTATGCAATGCCTTTGACCTTTTTACTTTACTGAACTGATTATATCCCTCACTTAATAAGTTTGGTTCCCACCACAACTTATCCCACCTTTTTCATTACATTCAAATGTCCTCCTTCATAGTTTAAATCCTCATCCTCATCTAGGACTCTTGGTTCCACGAATTCTTCTTCATCTAGTTCATCATCATTGAACCTATAATACCTCCAATTGGAACCCTGAATTGTAATACACACAAACATATAGATTGGTGAGTCAAGACATGCTAATTAGGTTGGTGACCCAAGTTCTTTTGAGACTTGTATTCCTCTAGATGTTGGTCGAGTGTACAAGTATGTAGTGCTTATGTGGGTAGGGAAGAGAGCCTTTGTGCTAAGAGGCTAGCGAGCGCCTAACCACATAAGCAATTTAACCTTAAAACATATTTGCAAACTAGACTATGAGCCCCCTAAGGACAAAAAAGAGTATGGGGAGTTAGGACTCCAAGAGAGAGAAAGGTGAGGTGGTGGAAACAAGGCATGGTTCTTACACCAAATAAAATTTAACAGTATAATATTCCTAACATAAATTTATCGAATGATACTAAAATATAATATGATGTTATATATTTTTTAATATAATAATATTTAAATTGAGCTATAAATAAAAGGTAAAGGGAGGGGAATTATGAATTACATTTCCTTTCCCTAAGAGGCTAGGAGAGGATGATTTTAGTGGGGAATTATTAATTATATTTCCTTTCCATAAAACTTTACGAGAGGATGATTTTAGTGTTAGTTCTAGGGAGAACAAGATGTTGTACTTGTGTATGTAATTGACACATGTTTAAAAATGTTAATTTTGGCAAAGCAGTAAAGTAAAATTGTGTCTTCAACAAAGTCAATTAATTTTGGTTCTAAGTGAATCAACAATTTCTATATCGTAATAAACTAATACAATAAAAATCTTTAAAATCCCTAACCTAAATTTGTATTTTACCAATATAAAAAACAATTTGCAAATAACATATTTTACAAAAGAAATCTCATCCTTAAAATCAATTAAATTATTATAGTTACAAAATTAAATAAACAAATTACAGCTACATTCTAAAATCAACGTTTACTCCCATGAAAAAAACCATATAGCCATATAAAATGATGGTGAGTAAATCTAGCTAGCAAAAAAATAACTTATAAAATTTAATTCAATTTACAATCCCTCCTCGTCAATAACAACTATAAAAGAATTTACCTATGCTAAATTAAGTAATGTCCATTATTGAATTATAACTTTAATAAATAAGCAATATTTACACACGTGAACTCCATAAAAATAAGATTATATTACAAAAAAGTTATAATAATTCCTTTTTTCATTAATATATTGAATCAGGAAAAATTAAACATTTTTTATTAAGTAAAAATGATTAATGATTAAAAAATAATAGCAATTTCAATATCTCAATTTTTTTTTTAACTTTTCAAATCAAGGAATGTGATATTTCCATTTTCAATAGTCGCACGTGTTTTTTTATATTATATTAATTTTCATTTAGATGGAAAAAAATTGTATGCCCCTGGAAAGCTCTCTGAAGACAATGATGAAAGTTTTGCGACGTGGTTTGGGTTCAACTTCTGAATTAAAATAGTTATTTGGTTCAACTTTTCCAAAACTAATGTGTGCAGAATTAGATTCATTGAACACAAACCCTTTAGCGTCCACCGTGACGCCCGCAGTTCGAATAGTGCCTTTACAAGCACGTGACGTGTTAGCCAATAAAGGAATAGTTACAGGCGGGTCAATACATCGAAAATTCGTTGAAACTTTCCCGCCCAACTGCCCTGTGTGCTACACCTTGTAATAAGGTTTCACGACGCCCGTCCTGTCCTTTTACCTCGTGTCCGGCGCTGGCGACGGCGGCCGCTTGCACCTACCTATTACTGAAATTCAACCTAGTTGTTTTTAGTGAGATTGTTTTAAGATTTTTTTAAGTGGTTTTTGGATTTAATTTTTCTAAAATTCAATAAGAATTTAGATCACAAGATTAATGAGTAATCCTACATCAGATAAGTCCTACATGATTTTTCATTATACTTATCTATAATATATATTTCCTAATGTGATATGTGTATTAATACTTTAAAGTGATATGTACTATAATTTTATTTTATCTAAAAAATTTAATATTTTTATTAATATTAACAATGTTTAGTTGCAATTTTACAAGCTGGGATATCTATGAAAGAGAAATATTTAACATGTATATCTAATATAAAAACTCCTATATAGACTCTATAATAAAGATAGTATTTCTATGTATATTTTGAAACAAAGATAGTATTTCTAGGTATATTTTGAAATAGCTTTTCTATTTACAGTTGTGAACTCTAAATTTAAGTGAAACTGAAACCAACCTATTAAAAGACAAATTATTAATAACAATTAGTTTGAAAGACGTTGAAAAAATTCAAATTCTCTATATGATGCATGAGGATTTGAATTAAATTTTTGAAATGATTGGAAATTGCTTTTGTAATGCACTAAAATTTGATTCATAAAATAGTATAGTCTCAAGCGTGAAAATTTTGAAAGGAGTCAAATTATTTGTATGATGTATGAGGAATTGATTTAAAATTTTGATTTATTAGTATTGATGGTCAAAATCGAAAAGGACTACCATAGTTTCAAGAGACCAAGTGCTTTCCAAAAAGCATAGTCTTAATAGTGTATCTTTGCAGTGAGCATTTTCAAGAAATCTCTGACCAAGATGTTGGTACCCTTTTATTCCATGGAAGAGAGACTTCAAAAGGCCCAACTGGAGGTCTGGAAATTTATTGTATTTATGAAGGGGTTCTTCTGGATGAGGTGATGACAAATTCTAGAATTGATGATTTTGGGGATTTTGTCCCCATTAGGGAGCGGACGCAACTTTTTCTCAAATAGCTACTTTGAAGACACCTGCATATCAGTCGGTCTTAATTCACCTAAGATGTTGCATGGTCTAGCTTAAGAGGTGGGATGCAATCTTTAGTGATAATCCTTTTCAGCAGAACTATCACCCTAGGTATGGACAGGTTGGACTCCATTCACATTGAGAGATTACAATCTAGGGAAGCACACATATGACATGTTGTTACTTTGTATTCTATTAGGGCTATTTAGGAATCACATATAGGACATGGTGTTACAATGTATGAAATATTAAGGCCTATTTAGGAAGCACTAGTTGCATTGTCTTTCTTCATAGCCCAATAGAGCCCATGTGGTATTCTTTGTAGGAGCATCTATAGTTCTGATAGGTACTATTCAATGCACGTTGCATAATCCCATAGTTCCAATAGGTCTTGTTCAATCACGTTGCATAATCCCAATTTCTGATAGTGTTATTTTCGGCTAATGGGTTTTCTCTTAAATTAAATATTATTTCAAGATAGCTTCATAGGTTTTCATTTCTGGAAATAATATCATTTTTTCATAGTTATTTTTAGGTTATTGTCTTCTTAAGTATTTTAGGATCTAACATGTTTCATCGAGCACTGAAGGCCTCAATAAAGTAATCATATTTCCTCTATGTTTCAGACTTTCCTAGTAATATGAATGACTCTATAAGGATATTTGGATTAATGTGATTGAATACAAATGTAATGAACCTCAAATGGATACATTTGCGTGATCCATGACAATCCAAAAAATTTAAACTAGGAAGCCATCCTAATGATCTACTCATGGCTTTAGCATCCCTGTGAATTTTATGTTCTCTAAATCAGTTCATAACTTCATATGAAAACAAGTTAATGCTATGTTATGCAGAGTGAAATAAATTAAGCATACATATATGCATGATTCCAAGCACTAAAATAATAAATCATCCCATGAAAGCACAAGAAACAATAAGTACATATGAAAGTCAATTGTAGTGCATGTTATGAATGGTTAACCATAATGACTGTGAGTGTTCCAGGAAATGCATACCTAGTGGAGCTCTTGATGACCTTATCTGAGCTCCTCCTGTTCTTTTGGGATGGAATGAATCGACCAACAATGAATATGGAAAAACCCCTGCTCCGCTATTGTGTTCTAGGGAAGGCCCTGTATTGTCCTCCCCTTCAATCCCCAGCCTCAGCCTCCATGTCATCATCCCACTCAGGGGGATCCTCAAACTACAGACCTGAACCTAGTTTTATGAGGAAGAAATATAAAGTAGATGGCAATGGGTTTGTAGGACTACTGGACGATGACAAAGATTTGCATGTGTCTGCAAATGATTGTATTTCTTCCATTGGATTTTATTGCCAATAAACAACAAGCCTTCTTCAAGGAACTAGATTTCCATTCCCAATCATGGTGAGCACTTCGACAATGAATAATCCCTATTGGAATGTAAGTGAATGGTTTTCCTTTTGTGCATTCACCTCAAATCTATACATGTAAAGAAACCATATTCTAGAACTACCCTCAAGCTTACTGGTTAAAATGAAATTTGTTTACATGTAATGGTTTCTTGACTTACATATAATTTTCTTGAAATTTATGGTCTACATTGCCCCTCCTCCATGCTTTATAGTTTATCTTTTTTAGTACATTGTTTTGATTGCAATTGTTTTGCTCGAACCCTAGAGATGAAATCAACAGCTCTATTCGCAGAACATTTCTTCGGAAAGTGAGAGTTGCAATGGAGCACAACTGTTGCAAGGCCAAAAAACTCTTCTACCCTTCTCCCTCTTGCAAATATCCAGTGTCCCATGTAACAAGGTGTCATTCTATCAAAACCTGAAGAGGTATAGCTACCAGCATGCCAACCTATGGCATACAACAAAGAATTAATGAGAAAATATCCTGCTACTGAACAAAATGAGAGAAAGCACATGCATTGGAAACAACGAACCTGGAAATGATTAAAAAAAAGGAAGCTAAGTTAGTGGGTGTGTCAGTCGATGCGTAAAATCTTAAGAAGATACAAATAATAATAATAATAATAAGTAATTGAAAGGGTTAGGTTGCAAGAACATTACCTATGTATAAGTGGGAAGGCGACCATGACATCGCGGAATAATTAAGGGGAACCATTGTCAACTTTGGAATTGAAAACCCTAGAGCAGAATTACCAAATTAAAGAGTAATCCTCAAGGTTACTGGTTAAAATGAAATTCATTCACATGTAATGGTTTCTTGACTCACATATAATTTTCTTGAAATTTATAGTCTGCATTGCCCCTTCTCCATGCTTTATAGTTTATCCTTTTGAGTACACTATTTTGATTGCAATTATTTTGCTTGAACCCCAAATATGAAATCGGCAAGTCTATTTCTAGAGCGTTTTTTCAGAAAGCGAGAGTTCGAATGGAGCACAACCGTTTCAAGGCCAGAAAAATCTGCTACCCTTCTCCCTCATGCATATATCCAGTGTCCCATGCAACAAGGGGCCATTTTATCAAAATCTGAAGTAAGGTAAGGCTGCCAACATGCCGACCCGTGGCATACAAAAAAGAAGGAATGAGAAAAGATCCTACTTCCAAACAAAATGAGAGAAAGCGCATGCATTGGAAAACAATCCTTGTTGAATAGTGAACTTACAAATGATTAAAAAAAGGAAGCTAAGTTAGTAGGGCGTCGGTCGATGGGTAAAAGCTCAAGAAGAAACAAATAATAATAATAATAATAATAATAAGTAATCGAAAGGGTTAGGATTGCAATAATATTAATTGTGTATGAGTGGGAAGGTGACCATGATCTTGCGGGATAATTACGGGGAACCTTTGTGAACTTTGGAATTGAAAACCCTAGAGAGGAATTACCAAATTAAAGAGTAAATGAGGTTGTGTTGTCAACAAGCAGACCTAGTATTGAAATGTTGAAATTCTCCTATCCTCCTTATCATGACTCACGAGGAATGGTGTTTAAAACCAATAACATTCCACACAGTGCTCAAACCCTAAGGATGAAATCTACAACTTTGTTGCAAAGCATTTATTCGGCAAATGAGAGTTTGAATGGAGGCACAACCATCTCAAACCCCTGAAAACTCTGCTACCCTACTCCCTCATACCTTAATTCCGGGTGCAACCTCTATATCCAGAGCCCCTTATCGCATGAGCATACCAGAGTTAACAAAACTCAAAATGCAGCTTCAGGAGCTTTTAGATAAAAATTTTATCCATCCTAGTGTGTCCCCTTGGGGAGCCCCTGTATTATTCGTACCGAAAAAGGATGGGATCCTAAGATTATGCATCGATTATTGACAACTAAACATTGAACTAACCATCAAGAATAAGTATCCTTTACCACGTATCAATGATCTATTTGATCAGGTGCAAGGAGCTAAGGTATTTTCGAAAATCGATCTAAGATCCAGTTACCATGAGATAAGAATAAAATAAGAAGATATTTACATACAACATTCTATACTCGCTATGGTCATTACGAGTTCATGGTATTGTTGTTTGGCCTCACAAATACCCCAACCACATTTATGAGTCTGATGCATGGTATTTTCTAGCCCTACCTTGATAAATTTATGCTGATTTTCATAGATAATATTTTAATATAATCTAAGAATCACGAGGAGCATAAAGAACATCTAAAAATAGTATTGCAAACATTAAGGGAAAATTAGTTGTATGCTAAATTCAGCAAGTGTGACTTTTTCAAAGATCAAATTCAGTACTTGGGTCACGTTATATCAGTAGACGACATTGCGGTAGACCCGGAAAAGATAAAAAAAATCATGGAATGGGCAGCCCCAAAGAATGTCGCTAATATCTGGTCATTCTTGCGATTAGCCAGATACTACGTAGATTCATTGAAGGATTTTTAAAAATTGCCTTTCCAATGACCTCCTTATAGAAAAAGGAGCATGCTTTCCAATGGATAGCCGAGTGTCAGCAAAGTTTTGAAAAACTAAAGCACTTTCTCACCACCGCACGGTGTTAAAAGTAGTAGATCCACAAAAGTATTTCGTGGTTTGCATAGATGCAAGCAAAGAGGGTGTTGGTGGCGTGTTGACACAAGAAGGAAAGGCATTTGCTTATGAATCTCGAAAGTTGGAGTATGAACAATGATATTCAGCTTATGACCTTGAATTGACAGTAGTAGTGCATGCACTTAAGTTGTGGTGATATTACCTATCGGGGAAGAAAGTTTTGCTGCTAATAGATCATAACAGTCTTACATACTTCTTCAACCAATTTAGCTTAAATGCTCGACAGGCCAGATAGACAACCTTCTTAAGTGAATTTGATTTTGAAATGAAACATTTAAAAGGGAAGGAAAACCGTGTGGCTGACACATTAAGCAGGAAGTTACATTGTATCTATGAGGTCCAAATGAGCCAAGTAAGTTCAAATATTCCTGAAATCATAAAGGAAGCAGCTAGCAGAGATCCGGAGTATACTTTCCTTTGGCCACAGACAAAAGAATCCCTGTTGAAAAAGGAAAAATCAGAATTTGAAATAAATTCTGATAATCTCCTTACTTTTAAGGACAAAATTTACATTCCTAACCAATATTCGGTTAAACTATTAATATTGGATGAGTTTCATAGGAAGCCTTGTGGTTACCACCCAGATTACCAGAAAATGTTTTCAGCCATCAAAAAAGGGTACTTTTAGCCCGAATTGAGGAAGGATATTGCATAATATTTGTCCAAATGTTTGGAGTGTCAGCTGGTGAAGGCAGAACACCAACATCCCGCAAAATTGTTACAATCGTTGCCCATTCTAGAATAGAAATGGGATACCATATCTTTAGACTTCATCACCAGCTTACCCCGCATAAGGAAGCAACATGACTCAATTATGGTGGTTGTAGACAAATTGATAAAAACAACTCACTTCATCCCTGTGAAATCCACGTACAAAATCGGGGAAATCACAAACATATTTGTGAAGGAGATTTTTTGCTTACATGGTATACCCAAAGTGGTGATTTTGGATACGTATGTGAAATTTACATTCACCTTATGGAAAACTCTCTTTTCGAGATTAGGTACTCAGATCCAATTTAGTACTGCCTACCACCCCCAAACAGATGGACAAATTGAACGGGTAAATAAAGTGTTGGAAGACATGCTACACATGTTTGTGATGCAACAACCATACAAGTTGGAGGATTACCCCCATCTAGTGGAATTTGCATATAATAATGAACATCATGAATCGCTAGGCATGAGCCCATAGATTGGAATAATCCGGTTAATAAGTTTGCACTGGGTCCTGACATGCTAGCAGAAATGGAGGAGACCGTTAAGAAGGTTCGACAAAATTTGAGGGCAACCCAAGATAGACAAAAGATGTATGCAGATAAAAAGAGGACATACAGGGAATTTCAACCAGGAGATCATGTTTATATAAGAGTGAAGCCCCTGAAAAGTTCCTTACAGTGACGAGGTTGTGCTAAATTAGCACCCCGATACTGTGGACCCTTTCAATTCTTGGAACGAGTTGGACCGATGGCCTATAACCTTATGCTACCAAGCCACATTCGGGTCCACAATGTATTTTACGTATCTTTACTAAAAAAGTATGTGTATAACCCTCAACACATTATTGACTGGGAAAATATTCAGGTAAACAGTTAAGTGGGTATAAGGCTGGATATACTGTTTTCTTTTTTAATGGAATGTAAATGAGAGTTGTTTTTATGGTGAAACTCGAACCAGAAGGATATTTCTTGGAAGAACCTCTTCGTATTCTCGATTAGAGAGAAACCAACTTATGGAAGCGAGCCATCACCTAGGTTAAAGTGCAATGGAAGCACTTTGGCCCGGAAGAGGCCACATGGGAAGAGGAGGAATTTATGCAGAAAGCGTATCCGACATTGTTTTCTGAAAGTAGAGAGAACACCAGGGACAATGTTCCACATATGGGGGTGGATATGTAACACCCCAAGTTGCATAAAAGTTATTGAGATTACTAAGTTGATCTTTACTAAATGTTATTTTAAGTTTTATTACATTTTGATGTTAAATATTAACTAACTGAGGCTGGGAGGCCAAGAAACATATATTGTGATTACCTAAATTATTGGTAATAATACCTTAACAAGAATAAAAACTGTTTGGTTTATTAAAAGAAACGATTGCCAAGAAACAGTTCCCCTCTCCTTGGAAATGTAAATATAGGGAGGTGGAGAGGAGAAAAAAAGTATCCTAGAGCTGGGTGGAATAAACCAGTTGGAAAGTTTCTTAACACAGTCAATAAGAAAGTACAGAGATTGAGACTAGACAGGAGTCTTGAGGCCTATGGTACTGATTGTAACTGGATATAATCCAGTGTGAAAGACAAAAGGTGCTCGAGGGAGAGTCTGGATGTGATTTTCAAACTCAGACCTTCCGAAATATATTTTCATTGCAGGTTAACATATGAGTAAGGTAGAAAGCTTATAAATATTTATCACTGGACTGTAGATATGACTATTTGAGTAAGATAGAAAGCGTCTAAAGATTTAATGTTGGACTGTAGATATTATTATTCAATTTGCAGGTTAAACAAATAAGTACGATAGAAGGATTGCTTCTAAATTAATAACCATGTAGCTTACGTTAATGCTCAACTGATAGTGGATAAACTGAATGGTTACATCAGAATTATTTGCTTTATAGAGTATAATTAGGAGATAAATCCTAGAAGAGTATCACTGAGAATACATTGATATAAATTATAGAACGTATCCCTGCAAATATAACTTATCAATAAAGTAAAGGGAAGCATAAACAAACTTTTGAGCAAACTTTACATTAACTATAAAATGCTAGTATAACAAAAGATTAAAGTTCGTCCAAATATTAAACAAATTCATATTCTAAGTTAAGAAAAACAACTAACATAGCATCGCAGTGAAACATTTATCATCAAAGGTTCTTCGTAATGAATAAAAGATATATAATGAATAGTAGGTAACGCTACAAGAATTTTTTAACAAGAAACTGTCACAACTGATTAAGTACTGTTTCCCTATCAACAATATCATAGGATATCGATCCACCAGGAAATTGAGAATAATGTAATCACTTCATATAACACAATTATAAACTGAAAACATGTATTCCTAGTCAAAGAAAGAAGCGATGAAGCAGTCGATGCTATCAGAACAACCAAATAGAGGCATGCTCGGCCTCTGCTTCAAATAATTAAGAAATTTATTACAGTCCATCCTTCAAAACAAAACAAAAATAGTTTCATAGGGCTTCTTAACAAACTACCGGCAACTACAGAGTATAATTACTCAATTCTCATAGCTTTACATTTAAAAAAGGGAACTATCTATAGTAGGAGCTTGTCGTATGACCATAAATAAAGTTAAATAAACCAATGTATATACATTAATAACTTAAACCCACTTATAAGGAGAAAACCCTCCATAGAAACCCTTTAATAATTAAGCCCGAAATAGTAACCAAAAGATTTAGCTCAAACATGTAAATCAACCGGGACACTGTGAGCTCTTAAGTGTTTATTGGTCGCGGTCTTAAACAACAAACCTCCCGAGATGTAGCTTACCTGTAACAGAGGGCGAGAGTTAGTTAATGTGAATTGAGGTAGAACCTTTCTTTCATATACATAAACTGAATGATACCCTAGGAGGGTTCTTACTTGAATTAGAGACATAACCTCGGTGAGTCGCCTACCTGTAGATCAGGGATGGGGCTTAGTTATGAATTAAAAGCTTAATGCAAAAAAAAGACTAGAAGAAAACCCTTAAAGAACCAAAGTCTGAAATAAGAATTGTCGCCATGAAATCTTGTTGCAAAAGAGTACCTGTTTTAGATGGTTATTGGTGCATTTTGTCTTCCGCCACCCCCGAAACCTCTTGGGCCATCCCTGTATAATGGTGATGGACCTTTAAAACGAGTTTAAGGAAGAAACCCCAAGCAGGTAACAAACCCTCAAATCCGAGCAATCGAAACTCACTTTCTACCAAGCTATAAGGCATACTTGCGTTGGTGGGTTCAACTGTCTCCATTGTTTCAAACCATAGAGAACATTGTAACCTGTTGGTGACTTTTGACAGACCTAGCCATCACAGAGAAACGCGAGACACAATAGCAACTGCAATAATGAAAGCTCCAAGGATCGGGCGCGAAGAGTTGGTTAGAGGACCAAACCCTACCCTTCCTTCGTCGTTGGATTGCCAAGTTAAGATCAATGGTGGAAAATCGAAATAGATGGTAGGATCGAACGGGAGTATTGTCCCATAGTTCAGCGGCTCATCACATGTTACCACGTACGAGAGCCGATTAAGCATAGTATGCCCTGAATAAATGTGCACAATGAACTAGGAGGATTCCCAGCCGGATTCCTCAGTGGCCCATTTAATTTAACATATATTCGTATTTGAGACTGTCTAGAATTCCGCAGATAAAATGTAAATGATATTTATGTCATCCGTATGTTACCATGGGTTAATATATATACTTCCTAATGGTTGCATGTTAATGTAATCTATATATTTTGTAAGGTTTTTATAAAGTTTTCATTTAGTTATTACATCAGCATACATATAAAAATTTGTAACAATAAAAATAAAACGTTATGGTTAACCTTGTTATATATAAAAAAATATTAAGAAAATTATAAATGCAAGAATCATGGTGGTGTGTGTTGGTTCCAGCCCCTGTGTTGAGCCATCCCCGATCCTGAGACTATCAACTCCATATAGTTTTGGTTAACCACAACCCCAACATGACATCCTCCATGGAAATGCCTCATCGTATTCATAGTATCATGACAGAAGTGAGCCATGGCTGCATTGTCTCGTGTGTTTTGTTGCAACTTTGAAATCCATTAGTAGTCACGCCATGAGAGGACTCACTTATGGTTGTATATGGAAATTTCCTCAGAGACTTTGTATTCAGTACTTTCCTTGCATGCATCTTTGCATGTCCACAAGGTGGGAATAATAGTTGTATCGAACATATAGACTATCTGGAGGATGCTTGCACCATAGCCAGAGCTCTCTCCTGGACATTGGAAACGCCAACTTGTCAAATATGTTTCCACCATATACAATTTTTGGTGTGAAGAAGCGCTTTCGTTTTCACTGGAAGCCTGCTCGATGAAATGGAAACCCTTATTCAGATTATTTAGGCCACACGTTGTATTTACAATTGTTTGCAATAATGAAATAGCTTGCCCAAGCTTCTACAATAAAACCCAAAATATCTTCATACTATGGTTACGGGTTACCTCAAAAACATACTGCTAGAAAGCCAGTCTGCCAATTATTCATGTGGCACGCGAGGTGTTCAAATTTCAAATTTCAGATGAGAGGTACTACGTGCTTTCATAGCTAGCCTGCGAGGTATTCATGTGGCGCGCTGGGTGTTCAAATTTCAAATGGGAGGTACTGTGTGCTTTAATTGTGTTCAAAAGGGAGATGGCGAAAAGTTTGAACCGTGGTTGGATGGAGGAGAACGTACGGATACAGGTTGTGCAGTACAATAAAAAGACACAAGGTTACCAACACTCTAGATTGCAAATTTTCACCCACCAGTTTTCCGACTTCAGCAGCCGAATGCGTTTATCTGTTTATGCAAATGGACATTAGACAGAGAGGGCCCACTGGCCACATCAACAAACCCAAACTGCAATCAAGATAAGCTTGGCGACTTAGGAGTGTTTGACTTTTTAAATATTAATTTTACAAATGTTTAGTTAAAAGAAATATTAAAAGATGTTGGATTAAGATCACCGAGACTGATTTCTTCCACACACGTCAGTGGATAGCAAGACTAAATTATTTCAAACATGTCCTTCACACAGTGGCTTGTCCTCCTTTGTCATTCAGATATGTACAGTTGGCACTTAGAAGTGTTTTTCCTTTTAAAGATTAATTTTACAAATATTTAGTTAAAAGAAATATTAAAAGATTTTGGAGTAAGATTTTAGATTCTTTGTGTTGAATCAACTTTTTTCTTCTGATTTAAGAAATGGCATTGACTTTAGTAAAAAGTAAAAATGTCTAAAATTTTATCTAATTTGGAATTTTAATGTGGTAATTTTTTTGTTAAAGGTAAATTTATGATCCATTCATTCAAATTCAAGTATATTATAAAAGAACTATTAAACACTTTAAGATAATTTAATATCTATTTAAATACAAAGTTATTTAATAATTATCATAATCATATTAAAAGATAAAATATATATAATTTAAGATTGACCGCTCAATAAAAATTTTATTAATTTTGAAAAAACATGACATACTTACAGATGAGGCCATACACTTATAAAACATAGACACAATAAAATCGTGTTCTATAAAAATTATAATATTGTTTTTGAATTAACATAATAAAAAAATTAACTTTTTTTATTATAAAATAAAACGGATTAATAATTAAAAAAATGGTAAAAATAACAGCAAAAATAACAGCAACTACACTATCTACTCAAAAATTTATTTACTTTTTGGCTTTATTAGAGTAAAGGGTGTGATATTTCCAATTCAATATTTACACATTTTAATTTATATGAAAATAATTTTATATCCTTAAACTCTGGAAAGGAAATGATGAAACTTTTTCATTATTCCCAAAACACTTTAGGATGCGATTTTCTACTATTCTCCTAACACTATGCCATGCGATTTTCTACTAATCTCCTCTTTTTCTTGCCATGCAATTTTCTACGAATCTCATCTCCTTGTACGTTGTTGGGGTTCAACTTTTGAATTAAAATAGTTATCGTTATTTTATTTGATTCGCAAGAAGTAGGATTCATTGAATACTAATCCTTTAGCGTACATCGTGACGCACGCAGCTCGAGAATAGTGCCTTTACAAGCACGTGACGTATTAGCAAAGGAAACGAATAGACACCCGAAATTCGTCGAAACTTTCTCGCCAAACCACCCTGTGTGCTATACCTTGTAAAAAGGTTTCAAGACGCCCATCTGTCGCTTTGCCTCCCGTCCGACGATGGCAACGGCGTACACCGGGTGATTTCTGAAATTCAACTGTCTGGTGCCCGGTCCACTGTTGCTGCCCACCCAATTGAAAAAGGTCTGAAGCATTTCATCAATGGTTTTGCACTTGCGTGATGACCTTGAATACGTACGCACGTCAGAGAAGGCGGCCAGGGAGTTCCCTTTCTCCCAATCTCTCTGTCTATCAAATATTCGCATTATTTCCCATGTTTCCCCACCCAAGTCTTCCCACTCTCTGTGTTCCCGTTTTCTCTCTCATATCGTTCATCTGCTATCTCTGTACTTCTCTCTCATATCATATCGGTTGTCTGCTAACACAGAGATTTATGATGAAAAGCAATATAATGGCGCTCATGATGATCATCTCCATCCTGCTCGTTGCTGGCCATAGCAACGCCAGGTTCCTCAAGAAGAATAACCTCTTTATTGCCCACGACAGTCTTTCGGTCATTGATCCATCTAGCTTGCAAAATGCCATTGGTTATATGGTGAAAGGTCCGTTGGGGTGTGTTCAAGAGATCCTAAACCCCAGAAGCGGCTGGTCCTCAAAGACTGCCGCCAACCAGAAGTTGTTATCTTTCAGGCTCAACCCCAGCATCCAAACGACTGATAAAATGGAATCGTCTGCATCATTGAACAAAGCCGAAGGCGTAAATTCCATGGTGACGGAACAACAACTCTCCACATCCAGTGATAGCCCTGGGGTTGGTCACATGCAGGTTGTTGGGTATTTTTTGCAATGGGAAAATACCAAAACCAAACATTAACTGAACACAGAGTCAATGCTCTGTTACCTTTGCTCCAGGATATTTTTGCACAGAGGACCCTTTTTAAAAAATAGCTGAGAACAGAGTATTTCACCACCATAAAAGATCTCTATTCATTAAAATAAAATGACTGATATACATTCATTCATCCTCTTGCTGAGAGGAATTACCAAAAACAACATTCAACATAACTCGGTTTCACCTGAGAATTTACTGAGACATATCATCCTCTTCACTCAGAGGATTCACCAAAACATTACAAAAAAATGACTCTGTCTCCTTTGAATTTGACACCATGGTGTAAAAAATTCATTTACATTCACTGCTGTGTGAAAACAAAAATTACAGGGATTTACACATTTACCTTTTCACTGCTGTGTGAAACTATTCATGGTTTTGAAACAAAACTATCCACTGGTTTTCTTCATTCACTTCTCCTACTCTTCTCCTGCACTGTTGTGCGTTCTCTGCATTTCTTACATTAAAAATTTAATGTGCTGGGATTTTTACCATTTATTCACAAAACATTTCAACCCAAAAATATTCACACACACTCCTGTGTGTTTTCTGGTTTTCATTCGCTGCTGTGAATACAATAAACCAATAAAGAACTCTGCTGCATAAAACCCCTTGGTCTTCGTTCGCTGTTGCGAATCCCTTGCAATACTCAGGTGCTGTGGACCCTTGTTATTTTTCCCGTATGTAATTTCACACTCCACACATTGGATTACAATCCATTGTTTTACATTGGCTGCTGCAAGCCCAATTATCTCCTCCCCGTGTGCGATGCTGTATGACTCAAATGGAGTCAACGCACATACCATATCTATGCGCAAATAATAATAATAAAACTTACATCACATTTTTGCCCATACTTAATAAATATTACGGGCCGTAAAACTTTAAAAACATTACCAAAAACATGTCATTGCATTTAACATAAGGTATGGGTTATGGTAATACAACCATGCTGCATTAATTTATTAATAGGCCCGTATGTACTTTGGAGAACTTTAAATGGCGGGGACCTTTCCTGGCAATCGAGCGGCGGAGGACATTCCATTTAATCGGACGCATATCGGGCGGGGTGAGTTGACCGACATTTATCATCCGATAAATGTCAGGTGCTGATGTCATGGCAATCCACGTGCCTCCTCCAAAACGCGTCGGAGCCCCTTCGTACGGAAACCACTTTTGCCAAAGAGCGGTGCGATGGCTTCTCGGCAGTTTATGGTTTTCTGCTGGGCGGTTTCGGCGTGTTGACTGTTGACCTGCGCGCCTTAAATGCTGACCCGCGCGCCTTAACTGCTGGCCCACGCACAGGGGAAATTACAAATTTCAACACTCCCCTTTAATTTCACCTGCTGGGCATTCTGTCATACCCAAACACTTCCTCAACTCCTTGACATGCTCCTGTTGCAAAGGAGTCTTCCTCTTAACAGAGGGATTCACCACTGTCTATGCTGAAAAGCATCTTCCTCTAAACTAAAGCGATTCACCTGTCTATGCTAAAAAAGCATCTTCCTCTTCACAGAGGGATTCTCCATACACAACAAATCTTCCTCCTAACAGAGGGATTCACTAACACTGCTTCAGATGCAGTTCCACAAGCAACAAAATAGACTTCCTCTTAATAGAGGGATTAACCTGAAACTGTGCTTAAGAGAACCTTCCTCATGACAGAGGGATTCACCATAACAATGTGTTGAAGAACACCTTCCTCTTGACAGAGGGATTCACCTGTGACTATGCTGAAAAGCATCATCCTCTTGATAGAGGGATTTACCATGTGTATAAAAAGCATCTTCCTCTTGTCAGAGGGATTTACCATGACACTGTGCTGAAAAGAACCTTCCTCTTTAACAGAGGGATTCACTAAGAACTTCACTTCCTCTCACGGAGGGATTACTGCCAAACACTTCTTTAGATGCAGTTTCAAAAAAAAACGTTCATTGCACTGTTGTGCATACTCATTACATTGTTCTTTTATGTTGCTGCATATTCTCTGTTGCACTGTTGTGCCATCTTCTTTGCTGCATCTACCCCACACTGCTGTGTCTACACTTGATGTTGTGTCGCTGCACTTCACTTACATTTCTTTGCAAACTCTGCATTGCTGTGCATTCTTCAAAGACATAATACTCTGTCTTTTTTGGAACAATTACTCTGTCCCACCTTACAAATTTACACTGCTGTGTGTAAACATTTCTTTTACATCTGCTGCTGTCCATTACCTTTCATTTCTTCAACAAAAAAAAACTTCATGCTGCTGCATTTTCTTATTTGCATTGATGTGTGAAAACACATTTCTTCACTCTCTCTTAGTTCTGGTTTCATTTTCTTCCCACTACTGTGCTTCTCCTTCTTGCCATCACGCTGCTGCCTTTTCTTATGCACTGCTGTCCATACCCATAACCATAGACTCTGTCATCCCTGG
>APFE030244646.1:67034-90037 GCA_000404065.3 Pinus taeda
TCACGCTGCTGCCTTTTCTTATGCACTGCTGTCCATACCCATAACCATAGACTCTGTCATCCCTGGGTTTTTATTTGCTGCTGCGTTGCCTCTGCAATTTGCATTGTGGCTGCCTTTAGTTTCATCATACTGCTATGTGCCCATACACTAACTCTTTACTCTCCATTACTTTCACATAGAGAGAAATCATCCTCACGCTGTTTTGCGCTGCATTCTCCACACAACAAAAATTAACACGGGCTGCTGCCTTTTCTTTTTATTTACACCCTTGCTTCACACAATCTTAGTCTTCATTCATTTTTTTTACACAATGCACTGTTGTGCAGTTCCTTTCATTTTTCTGCTGCCACACATTATCATTCACCCATGTGCATTAAAAAATCTGCTGTCCCTATTTCTCTTTATGCATTTCTTTGCATGCTGCATTGCATATGAAGAAAAACATTACATTTTTTCACTGTGTATTGTACTCACTCTAATGTGAGTATGTTCTCTCACATTACATAGAAGGAAACTACCTTCCATTCCTATGCATTTCAATGCATGTGCTCCATAACAAATATTCAAGAACTGCTGTTTTATGTTCTATCTTCCCACTACTGTGAGGGTCTCCATCCTTTGCATACTTTTCTTATTGCGCTCCTGCACTTCACATTTGAGCGCTGCCCCTTTTTCTTCTCTGCTTTTATGGCAGATTTAACTTCATATTTTTCCTTTATAAAAGGTCTTCATCAAAGAGTGACTGTTAAGACAGTTCAACGACAAAAATTACAAACTCCCCTTTAATGTGTGCTTGTCTTCTTTTGGCAGACTCTTATCAAAACAAATTTAGATCCACTGGGGAGTTCAAGGGATTTTCAGATTGTCTTTCCTTCCTTCTCCATACTTGTGTAGATTTCTTCTTTTGCATGGGTCTAGCTTGTGTAATAGCCCATGTCAAGTTACAATCTCGTGCCATATGCCCAATGTTATGACACTTGAAACATTCAACATTGTTCATGAATAAAAAATCATGATTTCTTCTTGTGAAATTATTTCTTGGAGATTGTCGGGGACCACAACATCTATCTCCATGAAATGTTCTACAGTCTTTTGCCATATGACCAAAGTTTGTACAAGAATAACAATAACCAAAAAATGAGCTTTGGTACCTGGGAGATGGAGATTTCCTTGATGTACTTCTGAAGCCTTTTTGCCTTGAGATCCTTTGATGATAACCATTGCCTCTCACATCTTTGACATCATCTCATTTCTTCTTGGAGCAGGATTTCTTCTTAGAGCAAGATTTCTTCTATTGTAGCCTTAATTTTTCTCCTTGCCTTTGCTAGAAAGCAGCAGCATCACCATTTCTTTCTAGCTTCTTCATATCTCCTTTGCTTAAAGCATTTTCATCCTTGTTTGAGGATTCACCTACATACCCAAGTCCTGATTTATCAGATGGAGATATGTGATAGCTGAGCATGTCATCCAAAGCTTGAGAGATCTTCATGATCTTGTTCATCCCTTCAACCTTCTTCATGAGGAGGACAATCTCTTCTTCCAATCTTTCACACTCATTATTCTTCTTTGCAAGTTGTTCCTCAGTTTCTTCCTTGCTATGAGTAGCTTCAGCTGCTACTATTTTAAGGGAGATGATGTCTGACTTCATTTTGGAGAGTCCTTCATTCTTTGCTTGACTGCTCTCCATTTTCTTCTCAGCTTCTTATGCCTGCTTCTTGGCTTCTTGTGCCTGCTTCTTGGCTTCTTGTAGCTCAGACTTAAGGGAGGATACCTCTACCGTGTACTGTTCAATCTCTTCTACAAGTTTGTTTACTCTCTTGTGCCTTTGTTCAAGTTGACTTGACAAGGCATCTTCCTGCTTCTTTGCTTTATTTAACTGATTTGTCATGGATATGACTTCTTCATGATGCTTCCTTTTTCTTTCATCAAGTTCCTTCTTAAGCTTGGCAAGCTCTTCATCCCTTTCTTGCACTTGAAGCTTGATGAGGTCAACCTTCTCATTTTCATCTTCTATGATGGGTTCAGAATTTTCTTCTTGATTCATGGTCATGGTCAGTGCTACCTTTGCATGAAGGTCATGAAGTTTGTCCCATATATCCTTTGCTGATTAATATTTTCCTAGATTCTTCTTTACAGAATCAGGCAGCCCATCCAAGATTTTCTTTGCTGCTTTTGCATTGTACTCCTTGGATCTCCATCCATTTTGCTATCATCAATCACTGACTCCCAAATTTCAATCCCTTGAGACTTTAAGAAAGTCCTCATTTTTATTTCTCATATATCAAAGTTCCCATCAAACTTTGAAGTCTCAAATAGAATGCTTTCAAATAGATTGTCTTCTATTTTAATAGAAGAGGGAGACACAACCTTAGGGGATTTGGACACTTTCTTCTTTCACCTTGCCATTCTTAACTATTTTTAAAATCCCTGACTGTGTTTTTAAAATGACTCACTGTTTCTTCAACAGCAACTCAAAAACTTGAGAAATACCTGAATCCCTTTGGCTGAAACTTCACACAGCTGGAGAATCTTTATTGCTGTTGCAACAAGGGTCTTTCCTTCGGCTTCTTTGACACTTCAAAGAGCATGAACCTGCTCTGTCACCATCAAAGAGCCTGGACTAGCTCTGATACCACTGTTGGGAATTTTTGCAATGGGAAAATACCAAAACCAAACAAACAAACAAACAAACACCATAGAGCCAATGCTCTGTTTCATTTCTTCCAGGATATTTGCACAGGGAAGCTATTAAAACAAATATACTCATAACAATCCATTACACAGCCATAAAAACATTCCTATTGCTTAAAATATATGCCTGATACACATTCATCCTCTTTGTTGAGAGAGATTTACCAAAAACAACATTCAACCAAAACTCTGTTTTCACCTGAAAATTTAATGAGCTGGGTTTACTACTGTAAACCCCTTTTACATTTACTGGTGTAAAACTATTTTTACACATACTGTTGTAAAAATATTTTACACGTACTACTGTAAAACAAACTTTTACATATGTAACTCCAAAAAAAACGTTATGTGCTTCTGCACATTACAACATCTCACAAAATGTTTTCAAATACAATACCAAAGACTTGGCTTCATCTTACGCTGCTGCGTTTCTAGCTTTTAAAAAAAAATCAACACTGATTTCTTTATATCCTCCTTGCTTCACACTACGCACTGTTGTGCATAAACCTTTATTTCATTTTTCTGCACCCCGAGCTCTCACACTACATACTTATCATTACAATGAGAAACTGGTTTATTTATGCACTGTTGTGCAACACTTCAAGTCTCTTCACCTCCCACGCGCTTTCATTTTTTTTACAATGGTCAACTCATATTACAACCAACGAGCATTTTTCATTTTGGCTCGTTATATATTATTAACCCTAAAACAAAAGCGTATATGAAAGCATAAAACCAATGTGCACTTAATTATTTTACATGTCGTAGATAATAAAAAAACTTAAATGCTTTACCCACTTTCTACGACCATGGTTTAAATTCATTTTAATTCTTTTGCAGGTTAACCAAATTTAGTTTTTACTCCAGGCAATCCTTGATTTGGTGCGGGCCCGTATGCAGCTTCATGCGATCGACGACGGAGAGCGAAGAACCCCATCAGACGGCTGACAAGAATATCGGGAGGCCTTTTGCTGCAGGACTTTAGCACCCGACAAATTGCGTCGGCTGACGTCAGGCGAGAGACACGTGCCGCCACCATATCGTATCGGAGTCGATCACCGGGATATTCCTTCGTCGGAAAGCTGGTGTGAAAAGTTTCGGGGGGCCGGAAAACTCACGATCACTGCGTTCACTGAGTTGGCATCCATCGCTGCCCACGTCCGCCTGTAACCTGCAACCTGCAGTTGGAATTATCATTCCAACAACTATATCGCTTCCCTTAAATTTGAGGTAAAGTGTATGGGCATTGCAGGTGTCATGCTTCTATCAATGCTATTATGCACCGATGCCCAAGGGGGGCTGCTAAAGGTAAAAATTCGAAGTAGAATCTATTCAGTTTTCAAATCTCTTCCACTTCTTGCAGATAGATCCATGGGTAACAATGATATTAATAATTATGTTTGATTGGATTGTGATGTATATTGCATGAATCTGCAGTGCGTTACTACTTGCTTTGATGTGTCATACACTACTTGCACTTCTTCGAGAAACCAACACCTCAAGCCCTACTGCAATTGTTGTTATGCGCGAACAATCATACCAACAGGGGGTAGCTGCATGCTACATCTTACCAATGGCACCCAAGTTACTTGCACTAATTAGTTTTAGTGTACTGTGGGTGTAAGTGTGACTAAATAAATCGGAGAATAATAAGAATCAGATATGTGTTCTTTGATATCTGATTATGCTATTATAATAGCAGCGGAATAAGTTAGGGGGTTCCATAGATATAGATATATATATATGTTCTGTTATGAATAAAACAGGCCAGAAAAAGATATTTTCAATAATATGCCTTATATTACGAGAGTAAATTATGTTTTCCCATTAAACTATTAAACTGTCCAATTTTAATTAATAGAAGATAGATTTTAATGAATATATGGAAATGTTTGTGCATCCAAATTCAAAGTATTGGATAACGTTCTATTTATTTTATTTTATTTGATAAAGTCTTTGTTCATAGTTATTTTTATTCCATAAAAGTGTAATTAGTCTTTTCGAAGTTTAAACTCCAACGAGCTAAGTATTTCATATTTGTCATGCACTGATATGATGTAAATAGATTGCTAGCAAATTGTTCAAAGCATAGGAGCATTGAATGAAGTTTGTTTCTCACAGGGATAAAATAGGGATAAAACTTGAATAGCAAGATTATGTTTCAAATGGAAGGACTAAATTTAAATTTATTTAATGGGATGTTTTCAAATAAATTATTAATTTTAAAAATATTCTTTAAAATTTTACATCCATAAAATAATTAGTTTATTAATGTTATTATTATATAAATAAATTTAACATATCTATTTTGTAAAGTTAGTATTTTTTTTTAAATTATAAATTAAACCATTTAAATAATTAAAAATAATTTCAACACATTATATTTAATTTAAAAAATATAAATTTAGATTCTATAAATAAAATGCTTATTTAAATGCATTCTTTAAAATATTGAACATTATAAAGTTAAATAAAGTATGATGACATCTTAACTTTTTCGTGGCTGTGGTGGCCTTTTCATGTTTTTCCATGTTTTATAAACTATGTTCCAATCTATTTATCATTTTTTTAGGATTTAATGTCTAATAATTATTAAAAATAAATTTTTGAATGGTAAAGAAATTATCACTGATTAAAAGAAAATTTATATTAATAGGAAAATTTTTGTCTAATAATTACTAAAAGAAAATTGAATAATAAAGAAATTATCAATAAGTAAAAAGAAATATATCAATAAGAAAATTTCATAATTATTTAAAATAAATAATATAAATATTTGGATAAGTACTAATTTTAGATAATAGTCACAATTTTATATTTTAGTTAATTTTGGATTTTTCAACTCTTTTTTTTTACCATAAAAAAATATAAAAAGCTATTAAAATATCATTTATTTAATTACTTAATATTTTAATAATTATATTTGTAGTTGATAATTAACTTCCCCACTAACATTTACATAAATAGATAAAATTATAATATAGATATTTTTATCACAACTATATATATAATGTGGGTCTTTTTGAAGTAAAAATTATATTAAAAAATAAAAATCAACACTAAGTATAATATTTAACATGTAATTTATCAACAAATTACATAGTAGAGACTACCTGTAGCTTAGTTTAAATATATTTAAATTGAAGTAAAAAACTATGAAGATTTGACAAAATGGAAGACTTTATAAGTGCATTTGGAAAAACCAAAACTAGAAGAAAAATGGTAAAAATGGAAAACAAGAAATGAATTTTCCTTTAAATAAAAATGTTCATTTTTTTCATAAAATTTAAATTACCTAACACAAATAAAGTTTGTCCGAAGTTGGACTACACCAATGTGCTTTATCTATTGTTATCTTAAGTCTTTATATTTCTATGGCGCCACATAGGTGAAGTATTTCACATAGATCAAACAGTTCATAAATGAATTTTAATGTGATTGTTCATTTCTATGGACTACACTTATGTGCTTATTTTATTATTATCTTAGATCTTTATATTTTTATATTGATGATGAAATTTTTATATTACTATGGTCCCTAAATGTAGTTCATAAATGAATTTTAATGTTATTGCCCATTTCTATATATGATATGCTTTACACATGGGTTTGCTTGCAACTCTTATTTTAATATCAATTTATTTTTTCTAATTTTCGTATTGTGATTATTATCCAACGTACTTATCATTTTTTCATATATATTTATTTATTTTAACAATTTGATGAATTGAAAAGTTTAATATCTTAATAAATAAAATATATTTATTTTATAATTCTTCATTTTTTCCCAAATTAATGGATCACTTTGGCCCATGAGTGCCTCAACTTCGCATTGTTAATGTTTAATTAATGCTTAGAGAATGTTTTTGTCCATAAGCACAAACCATATTTGTGAGCACTCTATTGTCCTGCATTAGAAAAGTGTATAGTAAAATATGCACAAAAACAACAACTTATAATTTAATTAAAAAATCTTGAAGAATATAGCTAAATTAAAGTAAAAAAAATGTCTTTGTGATTGGAACCAGTTGATAACAATGTGAACAATAAAAAATGTGATTTTCTGCGCTTTATTTTAATTCATTAAAAAAGAAAATATTTTATAATACTTTTAAATAATTTTGTGATTTTTGTTAATCTAGGTTGTCATTGATGTCAATATGATATTATTTGAGATGGAAAATATTCTTGTGATGTCAATAAACCTCATGCAAACCCTAAAGGTTGCCCTTACATTATGAAGATGTCAAACCATTAATGAAAAATTATGGTCTAAGATGTCCATGACGCCCTAAACATAATTGGTTGATGTAAATCCTAAGTGCCAATCATGTATCTATGATGGCAAGTCCCCCTTGATTGATGCTAATAATGATTTAGCCTTTAAGTACCAATTATGTTCCTAATATACAAGCCCTTGCCCTAACAATATGATGTCCTTACCCTTGATGGATACTACACTTGATGATGACATACATGAATGACTACACTTGATGATGACATGAATGGTGAAAGGATTCTAGATTCAACCTTCCCAGCCCAGCAAGAAGCGAAACCGCTCAGCATATTCATGGAAGCATCAAACTTATTTAAATATTTCAAGCCGCCAATACCCATCGGAATGGGACCTAATAAATTGTTCTGGTAAAGCTGGTTCTGTACAACAATTTCCAGCTTTGTGAACCTCTCAGGAATCAAACCTAAGAACCGGTTCGTCGACAAATCTAAATTTGTTAGCTGGGAAAGATTTCCTAACATCTTTGGAATTTCTCCGAGGAGGTTGTAGCATGCCAATCATAGCGAATGAAACTATCGTCCAGTTGTCGAATGAAAGCGTCCTTTCCAGGATTGGCGACGAATGAAACCGTCAGCCAATTGTCGAATGAAAGTGTGTTGAATGAAAGCCTATGGAATGCAACACACAAATCATCATTTAAAACCCATTTTACTTTAAATTAATTTTCATTTGAATGGTTAACGCTTCCCAATGCCTGAGCCGTGGATTTAACACTCAGACGAAGCATATCGTTGGTATATTCTCCTAAATTTAATCACAACAGTTCATTAATGTTGAAAATCAAAAGTCAACCACCCTCCATCCACCTAAAGTCAAAATATATACGCTATCGGCAAATTAATTTATTTTAAAATTGTCAGAAATATTAAGAGGGGGTGAATTAATATTTCTTTTCAATTGTTACTTTTACGAGTTAGATCACTTATATTTAGAACACAAAATTAACAATAGGAATGAATTCTTTTATTAATATAATCTTTACAATGAATCAAATATAATATATATAAGGCTCCAACCCTAGATGAAGACATTGATCTTCAATCTCCCATGCTCCAACCTGTTGCGAAGCACCAACTTGGACTTTAGTGAGGCTCTGACCTCTAGAGCTTCGACCCTATCTTATCCAAGGCACCAACCTTGAGTTTAGAGGCTCCAACCCCCAGGGCACCAACCCTTCTCTGGTACAGGCTCTCACCTGGTTTCTTGAGGACACTGATCCTTTAGGGCTCTAACCCTATCCTCCAAGGCACCAACCTTATCTTTTCGAGGGTCCAATCTGTTGGACTCCAACCCACTACAATACTTCGTCAAGATATGTTAGGTAGTAACTTATGGATCCCAACATCTTCTTCACCAAGCCTTATCAATATTTAGCTTCACTATAATCTTCCACGTTACAACATCATGTATGAGCCTTAAATGAGCTCCCACAGGTCGTTGTCATAGATTTGTCGTCCACAGGTTCAATAATCTAAGTTGTTGGTGATGACTTTTCACAACTCTGATCCTTCTAGATCTGAGCTCCAAAAAGGTCAGTCTATTGCTCTGTTCATAATCTGAGTTGCAATGGAATATAGAACTTTTTAAATTTTAATAGAATTTTCCCAAAATGCCCAAACAATAATCTCTTTTATTCTTCTCGACCTCCTTACAACTTCTATGCCTTTTCTGTCCTTTGCTTTTTTCTCTTCTTCTATAGTTATTTTAATGGATCACCGAAATCTGATACTGAGAAATGAAGTTTGAAACCTTATTTATATTGATTTCGTTCTTTAAAGAGAGGACGTGACTGACTGTTGGAGAATGAGAGCAGACTAGATTAATTAGTATTTTAGTGTTCAGTGTAATATGTTAGAAAAATAAATTTATGGGGCAGAGGAACGCAGAAATTAGTTGCGAAATGGTAGGAAAGGTCAACATCAGTGGCAGAAAAGTAAATCTTTGGTTGTGGCGAGGATATCGCAACCACACAGGGACTTTAATTAAAACACAGAGTTCACTCATAGCAAAAAGAGTAAAATAAAAGAGATTGCAGAAATTTACTTTTGTAAAATTAAAACCATAACGCAACTGACCACACTTTATATTATATGTCAAAACATAAAGAAATTACATTCACATGATAAATGGAGGTTGTAGCTCCAAGTGAAAAACACAACAAACTTACTGCAATTTACCCATTACTGGGTTGTAGAGTAAACTTCCGTAAAACTGGTTTTCACCCGCCCATCAAAATTTCCTCCACCATTTTCTCCTCACTACCTCACAGACTCTTGCTCCCTAACTTGCCCAACATGCCCAAAATTACAAATGACTTTTACTTCCATATTTATCCTAACATACTAATTTCACATTAATTACATGACAGAGAAAATATTGAATATGCAACATGGGTGAATTTACATAGTAAATGATTTTCTGAACTTGTGGTGTTGTGGAGTGTGGGCAATAGTCGCGGAATTAATGTTTGTCTATATCTATTTAATAAACTTCATTAAATTTTTGAACCTCTGTGATGTGTTGCAGAATGGTCTGCTCTGAACTTCTGTTCTGACTTCTGTCGTTCCGCCTATAAACAAAATCGCAACCGTGTAGTGGTTGACTAGGAAAACATGATGGTTGTCAGTGTGTTTAAGGTGGTGGTTTGGATTATTATTTGAAACACTCCCCCTTAATCGAAACTGCTTTCATTGACAATTCACAAACAATATCTGAAATAGACAAAATTTTCACGTGCCAATGGCTTTGTGAAAATATTAGCAAACTGTTTCTGTGACATGCATTGTTGCAACACAATTTCGTCATTGTTAATCAAATCTCTGATAAAATGATATTTAGCATAAATATGCTTGGTCCTCTTGTGAAACACATAATTCTTTGACAATGCAATTGTTGAGGTGTTGTCATAGAAAATAGTTGTCGCTCTCTCTTGGTTGCAGCAAAGATCTCTCAACATCCTTCTCATCCAAACTGCCTGACACATTGCTGCTGTTGGGCAGCATATTTAGCTTCTGATGTTGACAATAAAACTATTTGCTACTTCTTGGAGGCCCGTGAGATGGCTCTGGAACTCAAATGAAAAACATATCCTGGCGTTCTCTTTCTGTCATCAACACTTTCTGCCCAATCACTATCAGTGTAACCAACCAGCCTAAAATCACTTGTTGCGGTGTACAAAACACCATATTGTTTTTTCCCATTGACATACCTTAGAATCCTTTTCCCTGCTTGCCAATGTGTCTCCTTCGGTGTCTCCATGAACCTTGACACCAAACTCACTCCATACATTATATCCGGCCTAGTAGCGGTCAAATACATTAGGTTGCCTATCATACTTTTGCATAATTTCGGATTGACATTGCTGCTACAATCTTCTTTACTCAACTTCAACCCCACGACATTTGGAGTTGGTGCGAGCTTGTCATTCGGCATTTTAAACCTCTCCAAAACATCCACCACATACTTTGCTTCAAAGATAAAAATTCCATTTTATGTTTGCTTTACTTCTATGCCCAAAAAATATCTTAGCAACCCCAAGTCAGTCATTTCAAATTCATTCTTCATGACTTGTTTGAAATCAGCGATGAGAAAATCATCACTTCCTGTAAAAATTAAATCATCTACATATAAGACAACAATGAGAATCTTACCATCATTCTCTTTTATGTAGAGAGTAGGCTCACTGTCACATTTGTAGAAACCATTGTCTAACAAGTAAGCATCTATCCTATTGTACCATGCTCGCGGTGCTTGCTTTAGCCCATAAAGAGATTTCCTCAACTGATACACTTTGTCTTCTTGGCCTTCTACCTCATAACTAGGCGGTTGCGCAACATACACTTCCTCTTTCATCGCTCCATTCAAGAATGTTGACTTTACATCCATTTGATACACTCTCCATTTATGTTGCGCGACAATCGCCACAACTGTACGAACCGTCTCCATCCTCGCGACTGGTGTGAATGTTTCCTCATAATCTCTTCCATGTTGCTGCTTGTATCCTTTGACAACTAGCCTTTCTTTATGCCTTTAAATCTTCCCATCAACATTGCTCTTGGTATTATAGACCCACTTCACTCCAATGACTTATTTTCCTTGCAAAAGGTTCACTAACTCCCATGTGTCATTCCTTTCTATTTCTTCCATTTCTTCCTCCATTGTTGCAACCCATTTTTCTTCTTTGACTGCATCTTCAAAATGGATTGGGCCATCTACATGACAAAAAAAAGAAAATAATGAATTCGGGCTAGTGCTACTATCAACTTCATCTTGCCCATATATTTCATTCAAATTTCTGAATTTTGGTCTTCTTATGCTTGGTGAAGATGGGCTTGATATGTCACTTGGTATTTCACTTTGCGGTGTGCTTGGAGAAGTACTTGCTTGACTGCGTGACGTCGTCCTATTATTTGTTGATGGTGTTCCTTGTTGCTTGCTTTTTTGTGCTTGAATAGGTGTAGAGCGAGTCACTATTGAGGAATTAATTGCTACTGCTAATCCCTCTTTGTCCTCATGTGGTATACATGCTTTCACATTGACTGTCTTCTCTAAACTTCCATCCCATGCTTCCTCTTCTACGAACTGCACATCTCTACTGATTATGACCTTCTTGGTTGATGGATTGTAGAGCTTGTATGCCTTGGATTCATCACTATATCCAACAAATATATATTTCTCCCCCTTGTTGTCCAACTTCTTCCTCAACTCATCTAGGACATATGCATATGCCACACAACCAAAAACTCTCATGTGGGTGACACTATGCTTTCTTCCACTCCATGCCTCTTCAGGAACCATGTTCTGGATGATTTTGGTTGGACATATATTGAAGATATATGCTACACAAGCAACAACTTCAGCCCAATAATCATTTGGCAAATGATTTTCCTTCAACATACTCCTTGCCATTTCCATAATGGTCATATTCTTCCTTTCTACCACACCATTTTGTTGAGGTGTATACCTTGTTGTGAATAGCTTGTGAATTCCATGTTCCTTGCAAAATCGAAGGAAATCATTTGAGATGTATTCGCCACCTCTGTTAGTCCTGAGGACTTTGATGTAGTGTCTGCTTTGCTTCTCAACAAGAGCTTTGTACTGGCGAAAGTGCTCAAACACTTCACTTTTCTGTTTTAGGAGATAGACCCATGTCTTCCTTGTGTAGTCATCTATGAATGTCAATACATAGTGGCTGCCACCAATTGATGGTGTTTGCATTGGTCCACATAAATCTGAGTGGAAAATCTCCAAAGGTGCCTTTGCCCTTACTGACCTTCCTACTGGAAATGTCTCTCTATGTTTCTTGCCCAAGATGCATGCTTCACATAGGTTGTCTAGTTTTTCTATGAGCGGTAATCTTTTCACCATGCCTTTTCTATGCAACAAATTCAAACCTCCAAACTTGAGATGTCCAAATCTCAAATGCCATAACCAATTTTCATCTTTGACCTCTGCTTGATAGTTCACTTGTGTGATATCTACCTCTTTTCTTCCATCCTCTTGTGAGTTCATTGATAGTTGTTCTTGTGCACCTTCTTCCTTCAAATTTGATCTTATCTTTAGGGGAAACATTCTATTATTTGTCATTTGAACCTTTGCAATTAGTTGTCTGCTTGGAGGCCTATCCAAAATTGTGCACACATCATTTTTGAAGAAGACATTGTAGCCCTTTTGCATGAGCTGTCCAATGCTTATAAGGTTATGCTTCAGACCGGGGACAAAGTAAACATCTGAGATGTACGTCTTCTCCCTCTTCTTTGTTAGGATGTTAACTCTTCCTTTTCCCATGACAGAGACTTTGCTATCAGTCCCTAATGTCACTTTAGATTTCACACTTTCATCTAGATTGGAAAACATTTCTATGTTCCCTAACATGTGGTTGCTACAACTTGAATCTAGATACCATATATCACTTTGTCTTTCTTGTGCTACATTACAAGATAAAAACATGTTATCATGGTTCTGATTTTCTTTTGTGAAATTTACACTTGGTTTGTTACTAATGTCATATTGATTCTTTCTACATTCATTTGCATAATGACCATACTTCTTACAATAATGAAATTGAACTTGAGATTTATCATACCTCTAACCTTGTGCTTAATTTTGGCTTGGGCCTTGACTTGGATTTTGATTACTGCCCCTTCCACTTGAGCTTGAAGGGCTACTTCTTCCACCTCTCTGTGGGCTTCTTCCTCTTCCTCTAGCATGTCATCTTGCTCTACCTCTACCTTGACCAAATGATACTTGTGTCTTGAAGGCATGCTCCAACGAGGAGCGTGTTGCTCTATTCAGTCTATGTTCATGAGAAATCAGTGATGCATTAAGCTTATCCACTAAGAAATGTGAGAGATCCTTTGTCTCTTCTATGGCCACAACAATGGCCTCAAACCTTGCTTGCAAACTTCTCAAAACTTTCTCAACTATTATTCTTTCCTCAAGTGTCCCACCATGAGACGTGATTTGAGTAACCAACCCACTTACATGTGTAAAAACCGAGTCTATATTATCAGACTCTTTCATACAAAGTGTTTCAAAATCTCTCCTTAGCATTTGCAGCTTTGCTGTCTTGACTTTTGCCATGCCTTGGTAGGCTGTCTGGAGGGTGTCCCGTGCTTGCTTGGACTTCGTTGTTGCTGCAACCCTTGGGAAAATACTTTCATGAACTGCTTGGAAAATATACAACACGACTTTTGAATCCTTCTTCGTGTTGTCCCTTAACAAATCTCTTTCTTCTTGAGACAAGGCATTGTATCTGGTGCATCTACTCGTTCTTGAAAACCATTCTCCACCAAATCCCAAATGTCTTGAGACAAAAACAGGGCGTTCATTGTAATAACCCAATAATCATAATTTTTTCCATTAAACTAAGCTATCTGAGGATTAGTCAAGCTTGTGCTTGATGTTGCCATTTCTGAGTGAAAGAAAAGAAACTTTCTACATGCTAGTAAATATACTTCAAAAGTTCTGCCATCAAAAACAAATTTTAATTTCTAGTAAAAGCATTTTTTTTATACACTAACAATATTTAACCCACTCCGATACCATGTTAGAAAAATAAATTTACGCAGCAGAGGAACTCATAAATCAGTGGTGGAATAATATGCAAGGTCAACTTCATTTGCAGAAAGGTAAATCTTTGGTTGGAGCAAGGATATCCCAACCGTACATGGACTTTAATTAAAACACAGAGTTCACTCAGGGCAAAAAGAGTAAAATAAAAGAGGTTGCGAAAATTTACTTGTGCAAAATTAAAACCATAACGCAACTGGCCACACTTTATATTATATGTCAATTCCCATGATAAATGGATGTTGCAACTACAAGTGAAAAACACAACAAACTTACTGTGATTTACCCATTACTAGGTTGCTGAGTAAAACTTCAGTAAACTGGTGTTTATGCACCCACCAAAATATCCTCCACGATTTTCTCCTCACTACCTCATAGACTCTCCCTCCTTAACTTGCCCAACATTACAAATGATTTTTACTTGCATATTTATCGTAACATACTAATTTCATATTAATTACATGTTAATATGCAACATGGGCCAATTTACATAGTAAATTATTTTCTGAACTTGCTTGTAGGTGTTGTGAAAGGTGGGCAACATTCTCGGAATGAATGTTTGGCCATATCTATATAATAATCTTCATTAAATGCTTTAACCTCTCTGATGTGTTGCAAGCCCATATCTATTTAATAAACTTCATTAAATGCTTTAACCTTTGCGATGTGTTCCAGAATGGTCCGCTCTGAGTTAAAATCGCAATGGTTGACTGGGCAAACATGATCCACTAATGACAGAAACCCGCATGAGGCTTTGAGTCCCTATGGTGAAGTCGTGAATCGAAGGTAAAGCCATTATTTGTGTATTAATCTCTCCAATTGGCATGGTTATGGCATTTTTATCAGAGTTTATTTTTGGGGTTTTGAATTTGATAGATTTAATCTTTAATCCTAGGGTTTTTGTCAAAATCAGGGTTTATTTTGGGGTTTTGGGCTTGAGGGATATTGTTCTTATCCGAAGTTTTGTCTCCGAATTCATTTTCTGGACATTGGGCCATTTCGTTTGTCAATTGTGTTGGTTGTCCAACGAATTTGAGTTCCAGACACGAGCGCTTGTCTGGCTCTGTAGTGTTGGTGCGACTCTGTATTGGGTTTGTAGTTACATGATCGAAACCATTAAATTGTCAAAATTAGAGAATGTCTGAAACCATTCGCTTAAATATCCATCTGGCTAATGGAGCCAAATTAACGAGAGGTCGACGGAAGCGTAATTAGAGTGTACGATTTCAATTTATGGGTCGTAAGTTCCATTTTCTCCATGGAATAACTTATCCTCTATGAAACTGATTAGTGCTTGCCGCAGGATAGCACGAATATCATAGTGAAGTCAGACAGCTGGCAAGATCGATCAAATGAGTTGTAACACATGTTGTATCTGTCTGAACCCCTATAATGGTTTATGTGAATCAATCCCTTCAATCTGATCTAAAACTTTGATGGAAGGCTACCCACTTTCAGCATGAATATATGGGACTATCTCAGAACCGATTGTCAAGAAAATGAGATTTTTTTATATGGCTCTGGCCAATGCATGGGCATTGAAGGAGGAAAAGGATCAGCCTCGTGAGGCTCGAATATGCCATGAAAGTCATGAGATGTCCCTGTGTAAGATTTTTGAGATACACTGATCTAGATCTGCAAAACAATAAACAAGCTTGAAAGAGAAGGAAGGAAGCGAGCAAGAATTGAGAAAAGAACGAAAAATTGATTCTACAATATTAGTTTTAGAATAAATACATAAAAGCAACTAAGTTAAGCTTAGTTGTACATGCAATAACTAAAGCTAACTAAAGTTAAGTGTGCTTTATCTTATGTTAATGTGTACATGTTGTGTGGTCTAAAATGCAGATACAAATTAGAGCTTAATTTACTGTCAACCCGGGAAGGTAAACTTAGAAGTGCTTATCTAAAATATATAGATCTAGAAGGATTCCTAATTTGTCCAAGATCTTAAAATCCCCTTACAGGAACATATTCATTAAGATCTCTTTCAATGACTAATTAAGCGTAGATCTAACAATTGTTTGAGATCTATGATTCTCTTACAAGAATACTTTCTACAAGATCTCTTCCAACATTAGAACATTTAAGAAAACTTGAAAGCTGAAATCAAACAAAAACATAAAGTAAATTATAAACAAATAAGCATGCAAGTGAGGCCATGGGGGCCCTCCATAACTCCACCAGCACACCACTTCAATGGAGACTCAGATTTAGAAGCAAAATTGAAGTATGATCCTTTATTTCAAAATTCTAAGATTACAAAAACTTCTAGATTACAAAAACTTCAAGATTACAAATGGAGGAGATTGTACTCCTATTTATACAATGGGATGAGTAACAAACTCATAATGATCATCCACTACTTTCCCAAAATATGATCCCACAAATCTCTCAATAAATCTCTCACATATCTTGGATAAGATATGCCAACCATGATTTTCTCCTTAGGATAAGATATGCCTCCATGATTTTCTCCTTAGGAATAGGATAAGATATGCCTCCATGATTTTCTCCTTTGCATAATTATCTCTTTAATATGGTGGAGGAGATATTAATTCTTCACATATTTCCTACACATCACAAAACTCACATATTCTTGAGATATATATATAAAAATATGTATATTTTCTAATAATTAATCATAAATTCACTTTAATACAAAAATGAATAAAATGGAAAATAAGAAGGTGAAACCCAAATGTATGTATGAAGATGATATGATAAAAGGTCAATGGGATGATGAAATGTAAGGAATAGTGAAGAAAAATGTAGATGAAAATATGACATTTATGAGTCCCAACATCCTCCCCAACTGAACTTGTTGCATGTCCTCATGCAACCATGCATGGATCTCTTTAAGAACATTTGGCATTTTGAACTTTGGCTTTACATGATGATGTCTTTTAATAATGAATGTTTCCAGGATATGTGAAAAACATAAGTAACAATTTACATTTTCTTATGGTTGGTTCTTGTGTGACAACCATGAATACAGAGAATGTTGGTTCTTGTGTTAACAACATTCACTTTGTTTTCTGTTCTTTTTTCTTCAATAGTAATGTAAACACTCACTGGAAATCATAAGCTATCAATGTGCATAAGAAAGCCCTTTTGTAATATTAATGAAGCATGCCAATATTGCGTAGGAAGCAAAGTGCAACAAAGTATCATTGGAAAATAAATGTTGGTGAATGGTAAATGGAGTGATGGTGAAGAAATGGAATCATGGAAGTGAATATGTAGTGAATATGTAGTGAATATAGTTCTTCCCCCCCCAACTGAATTGGTTGCATGTCCTCATGCAACTTGACATGGTTCATGAAAGGAAATGTAGCATGGTGAGGGAATTTTCCAAAATATTCAAGTTAGCATACAAGGAATTGCATGATTAAAGATTAGAAAACAACATACCTCTACTTACCCAAGAATGATGAAGTATGCAATAGGAATGTAACTGCTGTTGTTGCTGGATCAAGAAAATGTGACTGATGTTGTTGTAACTAGATCCTGGGAGATGAAGGAATATGAACTGCTGATGCTGAATCATGAAAAAGATAAATGCTGAAAGTGAAACTATGGTACTCTCATAGATCAGAATGAATGCTGCTGTAACTGCTGAGGGAGTTGTGAAAAAGTGTATAGTCTGCTGTAACTGCTGAGGGAGTTGTGAAAAAGTGTATAGTCTTCACCCACTACAAACCCGATGGTACAATTCTAAACATGCGAATGAATGTGTCGATGTCGAGCATGAATAGAAATCATTGGATTACCGGCCATTGATGTATGCCGTTAACCAATGTGAGGCAACTCACCATTGATGTCAATGAGTGCCAAGGTACCGGAGTACATCTTGCGAAGTGTGAATGGATGTGTCGAGGTCGAGCCACTTGCAAGATCTGAAGATCAAGGGACATTGATGTATTCCCATGATCGTCAACGAGAGAACTTGCCATTAAGGCATGCAAGCCTCTAGGTACTCAAAAGGAACTCTAGTCTATTTCCCAAATAAGGTGCTGATGTTGATGGGGCAAGACTTGTTGAAAGGTGGGCCTTAAGGAATCCCACATCAGTCAACGCGAGTTTGTACAAAAATATTTGATAGGACTTTATATGAAAAGAACTCACAAACAAGCAGTGTGGATCAGCATGGCGAGGAAAACAAGGTAATGTAATCATGGAAAGGGAAAAAAGGAAAACTAGATGCAATGAAATGGATGTAAGGAAATGCATGGTGTATGAAGATGAACTCTTGCTGTGAAAAATGGATTTGGAAATGTCAGGCTTTATGGATTTACAATTGGTGGAATTCAGAATTTGCTTCAAAAAGGGAGGTGCAAAGTAATGGTTGTGGAGTTGGATTTGTCTTTAGAATCTTTCATGAATTTAGTCTTTGGAAGACCAATTGTCGTCACAATGTAATCTCCTTATGATCAATTGATTATCCTGTAACCTGTAAAAAAACTTGGCAGAAAGAAAACATAAGTGTGTTCAAGAAGAAGTGGCCATTTCCTTCATGATTCTTACGCAAAAATTTCATACCAAATAAAACAAATTAAGGACAATCAAAGTGTTGAAATTGACTCAATCATGATATTAAAATCAATCCATTCTTAAAATAACCATGAAAAGTAATAGTCCCTGTTGGTGTCAGATGATATATGCTAGTCCCTGTTGGTGTCAGATGATATATGCTCGACAAAAAGATTGACATTAGAAAGATTTGTTGTCGTCTGCATATTAGTATGTCATATAAAAGCATTCAACAAAAAGATGTTATGAGTTTAATGCCAACTTGAAGCTATCGAAACAAGATAATCATCATTTATAGAATCCTCCAATAATAAATCGATCCTCAAAATTTGTTTCCAAATGTTCTATTTTTTTATTTTTTACCTGCATAAATTTTGTGAATTTATTTTTTTATTTTTTATTTTTTAATAAAAAAACAAGAATAATTCATTTTTTTAATAAAGAAATTAATTAAAAACTAATATAGAAAATTTCTAAAAATAAATTAACACTAATATTGGAGCGATCTGCAACCACAATTCGTTCCCAGTTGAAGTATAAACCAAGTAATTTCAGTGAGAGATCTTACTGTCAAGCTACCCGATTCAACTTGTCTTATCTACCATTTTGATCCAGGCAGAGGAAACAACTCAGATTTGTAAGATAATGTCAGAAAATTCTGCCAATGGTAAGATGGCAACCTCCACATTGCCCACTGATGAAAAGAACCCATCTCGGCTCTTCAACAGACAAAAGAGCATTCATGAAAAATTTCTATTTATGCAAGCATTCTGCAAAATAAACATCTGAACTGAACGAAAACGTCTTTGTGGATCTGTCTGAGTAAACCAAATCTAATGTAGTGGGATTGAGTCAGCTGCTTCCTTCCATTACATGTTTGGAGGAGGAGGGAGATGGCGTCTCAACAGATAATTGTATTTGATGCATGGATCCACGAAGTGGAGGAGGCGATGCAGTTAGAAGAGTACATTGAATCACGTATTAGGCAGCGAGGTTCTTTTCAGGCAATTGGAGGGGATCCCAACTCTTTCCTGATAGGAGCCCAATGTAAGCTCATGCTCTTGGCTATCAAGCTCAACCGCTTGGAATCTCTTCTTTAGAATCTGTCCTGAGTGAGAGGGATTTACACAGCTGCAAAGATATGATTCTTGACATGTAACATGTAACAACGCACAAAGCAAATGGCAATCAGCCTATCCACCTCACAAAGCCTTCAAAAGACAGATGTACAAAACCGTTTTTATTTACGCAGTTACCAAAATAGGGTCCCGAAGAACCACGATTTTCTCTTAAACCATTAAGAATTTAAGCAAACGATTTTTGGGTTATATAACTCATTCTATTATGGAAAAAACCCATGTCTTCGTTTGTCTAGATTTGCCCTATTTTGATCACAAACTTCTTTTCAAAATTGACGTTTTTAAGGGGTTGCGTTTTTAAGGGGAGGGATACTCATTTGCTTTCCTCAGTTTGGTAGTTTTGGATCGTTGGAAGAGCATGGCTTTGCAAGGAACAGGTTGTGGGTAATTGATATCTGCCTTTCACCATTGCCGGCTACAAATAATGTGTCAACTGTTGACCTTATTTTGACTCCGACAGAGGAAGATTTGCAGATGTGGTCTCGCAGTTTTGAACTCCGACTACGGGTGTCTCTAGGTCCTGGGAAGCTGACATTGATTCCTCGTGTGAGGAATGTTGATACTAAGCCTTTCTGTTTTACATTTTCCCTGCATACTTACTTATCAGTGTCAGGCATAAGTGAAGTGCGAGTGGAGGGTTTGGAAATTCTTGACTATTTTGACAATTTACACCAGAAGGAACGATTTTCAGAGCAAGCTGATGCTATTACTTTTGATGAAGAGGTGGATAGGGTGTATCTGAGTACTCCAACTAAGATTGTAGTCATTGATCACGAAAAGAAAAGAACGTTTGAATTGAGGAAAGAGGGTCTGCCTGATGCAGATTAAGTGCAGAACGCAGAAACTGAAAGAAACATGTCATTCATGTGATGTTTATTTCTACCATTTGGGGACAAGTATTCAAAGGATAACATGACCACTGTGCCTTCCGTCTCTAGGATAAGTCAAATCCAATATTTTATTATTATTATTATTATTATTTTTTATTTTTTTTTAAACTAAAATTTAAAAAGACTAAGTTTTATTTAAAAAAAATTAAGATGATTTTTCACTCACTCACAAAATTCTTTATTGTCGTATTGCAGATTAGTTCTCCAGCAAGAGTATTTTTTTATTCAGAAATAAATCAATAGATTTTTTGATCTTCTAGATCACACGAAGCGCAGGAAGAGAGCATACTAATCTCTTGATTTATTTTTATTTATGCAGGTTAGCGTGGATGGAGGAAACACAATTAAGATCTACGACAAAACCTTGCATTATCTACACTCTTTCTGCAATGTCACAGGGGCGTTTAGACTCTCGGAAGACATAATCTTTCCGATAATCAGGCTCCTGGCTCACCCGTGATACAGAAACAAGACATAGAAATGCAAAAATGTGCCACTGAATTTATTCATGATGATTTATTTTTGGAAAACAAAACTAAAAACTTCTAATGAGATCTCATTTTTATTTTTCTAATCTATTCTACATTAATTTAAAAGATGTTTTATTTTCTAAGTAAAAGCATGCTTCCAGTGAAGCCATCTACGGACTAAAAATTCGAACATGCTCGCATCAAGATTTAAAAATTTTACATTACGTTTTTCAAGTATGTGAGAATCCTGTCTTAGAGTTGGCTCAAGGTTATTGTCCTTGCTCTCCAAGAAGTACCTGTTCAACATTGTCAAAGCCCTCATCCGTAGATGGATTAGTGAGAAATGAGGGGGGTTTAAAATAAAAACTAAATTTAAATTATCTATGTGCGAAAATGAAAAAAAAAAGAATGCTCCAAACTTTGAACTCCTTTAGGAACCTGCTGTCACCAAGCTCCACAAATTAGTCCATAAAAACAAATGCATAAAAAAAAAGACTAAATCCTTCTAGTTGCACTTCCCCGGCAACGGCGCCAAAATGTGTGGTCTAAAATGCAGATGCAAATTAGAGCTTAATTTAATGTCAACCCGGGAAGGTAAACTTAGAAGTGCTTATCTAAAATATATAGATCTAGAAAGATTCCTAATAACTAATCAAGCCTAGATCTAACAATTGTTTGAGATCTATGATTCTCTTACAAGAATACTTTCTACAAGATCTCTTCCAACATTAGAACATCTAATAAGAAATCAAGAGGTGAAATGAAATAAACCTAGATCTAATGATTGTCTGAGATCTTACGGTTCTCTTACAAGAACACCTTTAAATAAGATCCTTCAAATATTAGAACATTTAAGAAAATTTGAAACCTGAAATCAAACAAAAACATAAATTAAATTAAAAACAAATAAGCATGCAAGTGAGGCCATGGGGGCCCTCCATAACTCCACAAGCACACCACTTCAATGGAAACTCAGATGTAGAAGCAAAATTGAAGTATGATCCTTTATTTCAGAATTCTAAGATTACAAAAACTTCCAAATTACAAAAACTTCAAGATTACAAATGGAGGAGATTGTACTCCTATTTATACAATGGGATGAGTAACAAACTCATAATGATCATCCACTACTTTCCCAAAATATGATCCCACAAATCTCTCAAGCATTTTTAACTACTTTCCCATTATTACAAAATATGATCCCACAAATCTCTCAATAAATCTCTCACATATCTTGGATAAGATATGTCAACCATGATTTTCTCCTTAGAATAAGATAAGATATGCCTCCATGATTTTCTCCTTAGGATAAGATAAGATATGCCTCCATGACTTTCTTCTTAGGATAAGATAAGATATGCCTCCATGATTTTCTCCTTTGCATAATTATCTCCTTAATATGGTGGAGGAGATATTAATTATTCACATATTTCCTACACATCACAAAACTCACATATTCTTGAGATATATATAAAAATATGTATATTTTCTAATAATTAATCATAAATTCACTTGTAATACAAAAATGAATAAAATGGAAAATAAGAAGGTGAAACCCAAATGTATGTATGAAGATGATATGATAAAAGGTTAATGGGATGATGAAATGTAAAGAATAGTGAAGAAAAAGGTAGATGAAAATATGACATTTATGAGTCCCAACAACATTTCTGATGGTAATTCGACAAAGAAGTTCAATCTGTATCCTCCAGCAAAAGCAATTACAGAAATAGGAGATAATGAATGGATTGATGATGAAGATACTATACAACCTGTCTTTACCATTTATGGGATTAGTGAAGATAGTCAAATTCTGAACACATTAGAAAATTTTGAACCATCTTCAGAATATGACTCCACACAATTTCAGTTGGATTCTGACATAGAGTGTCTATCATCTAGACAAATGTCT
>APFE030244646.1:94559-142553 GCA_000404065.3 Pinus taeda
TCCTGATATGTCACATAATATGCATAGGAGAGGTATATTTGGAGAAATTGTACTAGTGGGGTCCTTCTTGGATTTGTTCTTATCCTTTCCAATGATTTCATCTTGTGTCTTTTCAAGGTTTGTTGTACTTATAGGTGGTATAAATTGTTTATGGGTGCTCGACAGAACATGACCCATGGGTGTAACTCCTGGAATAACTAATGTGGTGGGTGGTGCCAAATACTAAATGAGCAGTGCTAGAGCCATGTTTGGCAGGGTAAGAATTGTCATCACTTGACATGAGATGAAACTAGGTGGGGGATATAGGAAAGGAGCTTAGGTGATAGCATATGGAAGGAACAAGGTCTCACATGTCATATCATTTTCAAGTTCCGGTGGTGGTGACTAATTATCTTAAGCTTGTTCGCCATAAGAGGTGGTTACTTTTCATACATAAGCCATGGAAGTAAATGATATGATAGGAGGGGCTCTTGGATAGGTTCCAAGGAGAGAAGAATGTTTAAAAATTATTTGGCCAATCTCAGTCATAAAGGGAAGAAGTTCTTGTTGGGACCCTAGAAAGTGTAACAAAATATTTGGTGAGGATGTCCTTGTTTCGTAACCTGTTAATTATTTGATGGTGATGATTTTCCCATTATAGGGGAAAATAATAGTACAGAAAACAAATGATGTAATAACCTTCATTGCATACTTGTAACTTTGTCCACACAAGATCTTATAATCTAGAGGGTCATTGAGGACTTCTATATCTATGAGAACTATTTTGCTGGCAAGTTCAACAAGGACATTCTAAAATATTCCCATAGATGGTGATGCGTAGCCATAATATACCCTCAACGTGATGGAAGAAGCAGTGAGTTTGAGGGACCCTAACATTTTCCAAACTAACTTTTACATATTTTGTGTGGATGCCCCCCTCATCAATGATATATAGATGAATAGTAACATTTCATATGGTCATAGGTATTTGTAACATGACAAGCGATGGTAGCCATAGTTTTGAGTTGTCTTAGTCAAATGTGATCAATCTCAAATCTAAGGGGTCAACAATGCCTAATGCGGAAATTAAGGCTTTTTGTTGAGATGGAAAAGTTTGAAGAACTTCTAAAGATGATATGACCAATGGAGATTTCCTACAATCATCACAAATGTTATAAATATATGCCACATTTGCATTATTTGACGTTAGTAGTAATGGTTCTTTGACCATCGTAGCTACTAGTTTAATAAGTGGTCAATGTTAAAGGTGATAAAGTTGTGTTTGTTGGTATTGTCCCAGCGATTGAGGGATTAGGTTTAGGAGGAGTTTCAAAGTGGTGATAGTGCATTTGGACTAAGAGACCTTATACCTACAATTATATGTCACAAAATATGGGGTTAATTGAAATTCCCCTTCCCTATTGTAGAGGACCAACCTCATGTTGTGAAAAAATGGTCCCTTCATGGAGTAATGGGTTTTTTACCACAACTGGTGGTTTATTAGATTTGACTTTCCCCTCGCCTCTCTCATCCATTTCAACTCGGGGATTTGGGGACAATGATTGGTTTAGTACCCATATTCACCGCAAATAGAACAAGCATGATTAATCTAGACACCATTGTTCTTGCCTTGTTTCTATGGATTGTTGGTATCCTAGTTTGGATTTTAGTTCCAGTAAGGGGGTTTCCCCAGTCTATGCATTTGGTTGTTATGGTTGTTGGTTTTCATCTTGACATTGGTTTCCTTTCTATTTTTTCTTTCCTTTCTTTTTACTTTGATTGGGTGGATTCACAATGTTGAATTTTTCAAATGAATAATGCTACTACGGGAAAGAGGATTAAACAAAGTTAACACTTGCATTCTGTTGAGGTACAATATTAGTTGGTTAACACCCACAAAAAAGGAAAGAACAAACACCCTTGTGGGGGATTTCCATAAGTAGGCCGGGATGTAGACATTACATCTTAACTGTGCATTGGGTATATATTTCCTTAAATGGTGTAAGATTTTTGAGATCCACAGATCTGGATCTGCAAAACAATAAACAAGCTTGCAAAAGAAGGAAGGAAGCGAGAAAGAATTGAGAAAAGAATGAAATTGATTCTACAATATTAGTTTTAGAATAAATACATAAAAGCAACTAAGTTAAGCTTAGTTGTACATGCAATAACTAAAGATAACTAAAGCTAAGTGTGCTTTATCTTATGTTAATGTGTACATGTGCCACATGCAAGCAATAAGTTAACTGGAGCTAATCTAGGTGCATGTACACCAACACAGCTAGTCTAAGTGCATGTACACCAACACCCCCCTTAAGCATAACTTAGGTGAGTGTGATGCAAAATGAATGAGTCCCGGCAACACGGCCATTTTAGGTACCCATATACAATGCATAAAAAAGTAGGAAAGAGGGAAAACATGAAAAAAACATGGTAATAATGGGTAAGTTCTATTACTCATCGATCTGGTTGGCCAGGTCATCAGAACTCAAGAATGTGCCATGGAAACCATAGGGGACTCTAGAAGGTAACTTCACTGTGGCAACTATGTCCAGGCTGGAAGATCTGGCATCCAAAATGAGCAGCTCAGAAGAGCAAGTTGTTTCGTTGTGCATGAAGGTGAGAACGTAGCCATCATCCGCTGCAGCACTCGGATCCGTTGTGCGTGGTACAAAGAAAGGCTCGTCGCCATAACATCCTTCCTCGTACATTATTTTGACTGTAATTCTTTCTTTCGGGCTACCTTTTGCCTGCAAATCCACCTTGGCGATTCCGGAAACCTTGGGCCACAGTTCTAATATGGAAAGATATGCATATCGTGTTTTTCTTCCCACATAGTTTCAGTTAATTTGTCCAGACTCTAAATTTAGCGGAGCAATCTCGCGCCTACTCGAGGTACCTGCCTTGGTGTTCAATCTGATCTCTGACAGGTGGCTTCTGAGAGGCTGGTCCAACTCGTTGAATATGCTGTCGGGCGGAGTCATACAAGAACCGATGACCACAATTTCTTCTCCGTCTTCCCAGGCGTTCCAGAAATGGAAGCAGAAGCAGTCCGGAACTTCAATCCATTTCATTCGGCTCTCATCTGAATCGTACCTGGGCAAAACGCCAAAGCGCGGGATTTTCTGCTTTTCATAAATAGCAGGCGATCCTCCACGAACGATCTATAATGGCCGCACAACGATCTCCTGATCAGGGACCACGACGTAATTCTTCGTTATGGCAAAGTCGTGCATCATTGTGGGCTCCTTTAAAGAAATTGTGACATCCGCCCCTTTGGTCCCGTCGGGATGAAAGATAAAGTACTTGAGATACAGCTTCTTGATCACATCGTAGTTGAGCGCAAACAATTCACCAGTTTCAGGGTCTATTTTCGGGTGAGCGATCATGGAAGATTTCAGTTGCCCCTCAAAATCAAAGCGACCTAAAGTCCTCAATTCTCCATCTTCTGTAACTCGAACTGCATACGGCAAATCATCTTTAGACATAGCGAGAAGTCTCCCGTTGAAAAAAATGAGACCCGCATTAGCGACCCCCGTGCCTTTGCATGCTCTAAGTGCCTGCTTGAGGCCATAGAGAGACTTTTTTAGTTTGCATACCATAGATGAATTATGCATGTATCCTGGTGGCTGCTCCATGTAGATTTCCTCCTCGAGATCACCATGAAGAAAGGCATTCTTCACATCCATATGATGCACCTCCCATCCTCTTGCTGCTGCAATGGAGAGAGCTAGCCGAGTGGAATCCATTTTTGCCACTGGAGCAAAAGTCTCATCATAGTCAACACCATGTACTTGCTGAAACCTTTTGCTACCAATCATGCCTTATATTGACTAACTTGGCCATTTGATGCTTTCTTGGTCCGGTAACCCACTTGCATCTCACAAGTTTGTGATTTGAAGGTAGCGAAACCAAATCCCAAGTCTGGTTCTCAATGAGAGAGTTATATTCCTCATCCATGGCGGCTTCCCATTCAGGATGCCCATTTGCTTATGCATAAGTTTGTGGATCAGATCCATGCATCATATAAGCATGTATGGGCATGGATGGCTCCATAGCTAAGAGTGCTTGCGGATCTTCCTTAAACAGAGGGATAGAGGTAGGATCATCAAGGATATCACTCATGCTGCGCCATTTTTGTGTTGAAGGTGGTCGAGAATCTTCCGAACTACGTGTAGAAGTATGATCACGATGTTCAACAACTGGTGGTCTAACAGGGGTCACAGGAAGAGACTCGTCGTCATCAGAATGCTGGTCTGAAGTTTCATCTGCATACTCATCAATGAGTGGTGATGGAAACTTGGTAACAAGTTCATCTACTGGTGCATGCGAAATATCTTCGTCAAACTTTACACTCCTTTCAATAAAGAGCTCTTCAGTGTGGATATCAAGCAATCTGTACCCTTTGACTTCATCAGAATATCCAACAAACACGCATGCTTTGCTTTGAGGCTCCAAAGCCTTTCTCTTCTCTGGAGGAATGCGGGCCCATACTCGAGATCCAAAAATGCGGAAATGACTAACTTCATGTTGCATGCCAGTCCAAGCCTCAAAAGGTGTTTTTCCAGTAACATATTTATGAGGAGATTTGTTCTGGATGTATGAGGCACAATTAATAGCTTCGGCCCACAATTTCAACGGAAGAGATCTTGCATGCAACATACAATTAGCCATCTCTTTCAAAGATCGATTTTTCCTTTCAGCCACGCCCTTTTGCTGTGGAGTGTAAGGAACTGTATGCTGAAACTGTATGCCTGCTTCATCACAAATATTCTTGATATCTTTGTTGACATATTCCGTCCCATTATCTGTGTGGAGTATCTTGATGCGTTTTCCAGACTGATTTTCCACATGCGCTTTGAAAATCTTTAGATGTTGAAAAACTTCAGACTTGAGTTTCAAGAAGTAAACCCAAGTGAACCTCGTGTAATCATCTATAAATGACAACACATATCTTGCTTTGCTCATTGAAAACACCGAAAATGGACCCATGAGATCACTGTGTACAAGTTCCAAAGGTGAAGAGGATCTCCATGCATGCCCCTTCTCGATTTTTTCTTGTGGATGCTTTCCAAGAGCACATCCATTACAAACACCATCTGAAAATTCAATGGTTGGCAATCCTTTGACCATCCCTTGCTTACTAAGCTGTTGCATATATCTGAAATTCAAGTGCACAAATCTCTCGTGCCAAATCCTACTTTCTTCATTTGCATGCGTAAGTAGCAAAATAGAATCTAATTGAGGAACAAAATCAGAAAATGTATACAGACGAGATTGATCATTTACCTTGCCAGATGCAATCTTCAAATTGGTTTGCATGTCATAAATGCTCACGGAATCTGGGGTAAATTCCACTTTCCTTCCGCTGCCTGTGTGTGTCATCTGATACACTGAGAGAAGATTTACAGAAAGCCTTGGAATATGCAAGACATTTTCAAAACTTCCATCTTCGAATTGCACTCTTCCTTGTCCAGTTGCTGCAACTGCAGAATTATCCCCCATGAGAATGGGAGGACCTGAGTATGCATTTAGAGAAGAAAAAGATTCCTTTGAAGAAGCCATATGATGTGAAGCTCCTGAATCGATGATCCATTCTTGTGGTGCAGAATGAAGAGCAATCAAAGCATGCCCGTTACCTCTTGGATCTAGTGCTTTTTCTCCAGACTTCTTCTTAGCATTCTTAGGAATGTGGTCTCCAAGATTGTGTTGCTGGAGTGTCTGCACCATAAGATCTATAGTCTTCTTCATGCATGCAAATTCAGAATGAAAACCACGGTGGCAATAATTGCACATTGATTGCCCTTTCGTTCCTTTCCTTTCCTTTGAGCCAGATGATCCATCAGGGGGTTTGGGATGTCCTCCCTTTCTTGGATCAGGATCCTTCTTCCCTTTTCCTTTCTGATGGTCTTTGGAATTTGCCTTTCCTTTTGCATGCACAGTAAGTGCATGCGCATTGGAATTTTTAAGTGTGCCCATTTTGATGAGCTTATCTTGCTTATGCATCAAAGACTGAATAAAAGAATCTAGTGAGGGCATCTTCCAAGCTGCACCAGTTGCAGATCTGACTGTGTGGAATGTAGAGATGAATACTGCATACTCTAGACTAAGTTTTGATAAAATGGAAAGAATCAACTGATTTTCTTGCTTGGATTTGTCGATCCCGCATCCTTTCAGCTGAACCAACAAATCTTTATACCTTGTGAAAAAATCGTGAATGTTCTCAAAGTTTCTCGGATCTAATGAGTTTAACTCATTTTCGAGAATGTGACCTTGCATTTCATCCTGTTTTCCAAAATATCCTTCCAAAATTTTCCATACTTCATTTGGAGTTGAACATGATTCAACATGAAATAGCAGTTCCGGAGAAATAGATAAACATAGGATGTCGAAGGTCTCGTCCATGTGATTGAAATATCTTGTTTTCTCTATTGCCGATGTTGGTTCAACTTTTGTTTCCATGGTTATTTGAAATAAGCTTCTACTTCTTAGATGAAGTTGAATCTTTGGCTTCCATTCGAAATAATTATATGGAGTGAGAATTGCTGATTGTGGAAACTCCAATTCAGACTCCATTCTTTGTTGTTGCTTCAATCTTCTGAACCTGCAAATAAAACTACTTGTGCACTGATTACAAATCCCAAAGCTCTGATACCATGTAAGATTTTTGAGATACACTGATCTAGATCTGCAAAACAATAAACAAGCTTGCAAGAGAAGGAAGGAAGCGAGCAAGAATTAAGAAAAGAATGAAAAATTGATTCCACAATATTAGTTTTAGAATAAATACATAAAATCAACTAAGTTAAGCTTAGTTGTACATGCAATAACTAAAGCTAACTAAAGCTAAGTGTGCTTTATCTTATGTTAATGTGTACATGTGCCACATGAAAGCAATAAGTTAACTGGAGCTAATCTAGGTGCATGTACACCAACACAGCTAGTCTAAGTGCATGTACACCAACACCCTGCTTATCGAATTCCTGTTGATCACCAAGTTTGATCCATTACATGCTCGATTTTGATTTCGACTGATTTTGATTTAATTTTATATTTGGAGGTTCTTGCAGGTTCTAATAGTTTGAGTTTCATTTTGTACAAATTCATTAGATCAACTTTGTTTAAAATTAAATCGATCCCGTTTGGGAATGTTTGATTTCCTTTCATAGTTTGAAAACGACACTGAGGATTGACACAAAAATCGATAATTAAAAACATAAATAAATCCACAATTAAAACCCAAAATCCTCTCTGAAATAGCAATGCCATAAGTTGAAAGTGGATAATCAAAACTAAAATCCCTCAACACTTCTATATGCGTTGACATCACCTGTAATTTCCTTATATGGATTTTTTAATCGCAATCTTATATCAAGAAATTCCTGAAAATTTATATGATTTTTTTTTAATTTTGATCTTATGTGCAAAATCACTTTGCAATTCCTTATATCCAGTTCTTACATTCATATATATAATTTCTTCAATTATTGTGTACATTTTGCATTCATTAAATATGTGTTATTATTAAATAAATGAGTTTTAATTTAATACTTCCCTTTGAATATATGTTTTAAATGAATGTTGCACGGATTGTCTTATAAAAAAATAGAGGAGTTCACACAGGAAACAGAATTTCTACTTTTGTAAGCAGTAACTGTAAATGTGAAAAAACATTTTGTCTTCACAAAAGAAAATGGTCGGAAAGACCAGAGTAGGTTGTCCAAACGACAATGTTTACTACTCAATACTAATCTCCTTGTAGCAATGTTGTATACAGAGGATACGGAATGACGAGAATGACCCTAAACACTTTGTTCATTTTCACATTAAAAATATATATATATATTACATCGTAAAATCTCCCTCTAAAAAACATAAGCCCTAACGAGATATCCCCAGGCTATCTGCCTTAAGTGTAAACTTTTTTCAACAACAAATAAACTAGGAAAGGACCCCCCCTTCAAGATCGAACCAATCGGCTAGGGTTTGAAGAAATCCATGGGAGAAAGCATGAAACGTAAATTAATTTTTAAATAAGTAAAAGAACCTGGAACTGGCAAGAAATTCCTCTTGCAGAAAGAGAAGGAAGACTGCTTACACAAAGATCTTATAAGCCTTCCAGAAAAATACAGATTAGGAAAGTTACCCTAAAGGAGAGTTGAATGAACATGAACCATAGATCCCTGAGAGGACATGTGTAAAATCCAGATTTCATTCAGATCCATAAAAAATAATTTACCACCTCGAAATGCTAAACTCATATGACAAGTTTTGAGAGAATTCGCACTGTGGCGCTCAACTAGTTCACATACCATATAGAGCCTAGAGAGGTCAGTATTCAAGTGAACCATACTTATATCAAATGTATCTTATACTTCAAATTAAATAAAAAATTAAGTGTGTTGTACAACCATTTCCATTGGTATGAATGTGTAACATATGAAGTGTAACATAACATTCAGGAAGGGTTTCTTTCGCCATTGACATTATACATATTCCTAACAAACAAATAGGAAAAGGAAATTTTTTTCCTTGTGCCCTCAAACTAAAAGTGTCCTTGTATGTCTGGTCGAACACTGTGTATCATATGTATAACTTTGACAATTCCAATTCCAAATCCAATATGGTACTCCCAATGCAAAAGATAAGAGTTGCTAACTAATTCACAATATCACCATGGAGGGAAAACTCCATTGTAAGAGTTTATTTTTATGGCATTTTTGTAAGTAAAGAACAAAACAGTTAATTATACAAGTCCAAAAATTGATGACAACAATTATATATTTAAGCAGAGCTAAGTAAAAAGAAAATAGTGTCTTGACTTCATCTTTGAAAAAAGAAAATTCCATTTTTTTTTTTATCATTTGAGAAATCGGATATCATTCTTGTTATAAATATTTTTGAAGAAAGTTTAAAGATTAATAACTTTGTTATAAAAAATTTAAGAAAATATTATAAATTTTTAAAGAAGTGTTATAAAATTAAAAATTTTCAAAAAAATAAAATTGTAAAAAATAATAATATAAAAATAAATGATAATTTAAAATAAAATTGAATATTTAAATATTATAAAAAAATTAAAAATAAATTAATATTTTTTAATTAAAGTAGTTTTTTTTTTTAATAAGATATTGATTATAATTTCCTATCATGTATAAAAAAAAAATATCTAAATAATTTCAAAGAATCTGTGTGATATAAAAATGAAAATGTTCAATAATCTTGTTATAATTTTTTATAAAGTATCCTAAAGATAAGTATTATCATTTAAAAAAAATTTAAATGAACTAATAATTATAAAAAAATAGAGTTCTGATTAAAAATTTTAAATATATTATTAAAGTAATTATTGTTAAAAAATATTTTTTATGTGAAAAGGTAAAATTATCAAAATTATTGGGAAAATTACGCAATGATATAAAGTTTAATAAAAAATATACAATGCATTTTTAATAATAGTATTTCGCAACATCGAGTTGTGACAAAGATTGTCTTAATATGAAAATCAAAGTATTATCCAACGACACATTGTGACAAAGATTGTCTCAATATAAAAATCAACCATGGCCAACCATTTGCAACCATTGTAAACCATGGTCAATCATGATCAACCATGTTCCAATGTCAAAGTATGACCAAGATTGTCTCAATATGAAAATAAATCATGGTCAACAATGGTCCAATGTCACATTCTAACAAAGATTGCCTTAATATGAAAACCAACTATGGTAAACCATGGTCAACCATGTTTGTTTATCAATCTAAGGGTTCATATTCCTAGAGTATAATATTATTCATAGGGTTTATAATATTAATCCTAGGGTTTAATATAAATCTTTTGGGTTTATAACCATGGTCAATCATGGTCCAATGTCACATTGTGACAAAGATTGTCTTGATATGAAAATCAACCATGTTCAACCATCGTCAACCATGGTCCAATATCACATTGTGACAAAGATTGTTTCAATATGGAAATCAACCATGGTCAATCATGGCGAATAGGAAAATCAACCATGGTCAATCATGGTGAATAGGAAAATCAACCATGGTCAACTGTTATAGACATATTTGGGCACTGCAACCCTAATCATATATGTCGATAAACCAAGGGCTCCTTAATCCCTGAAGATGTTGTCTCATACCCTAAAGGATCATGGTCAACTGATTACATCATTTCCCAGAAATGTCACCTAAAAAACTACTCAAAACTGGACCATACTGACTGCTCCATGGTCAAGGTGCGATGCATACTGGCTGCCACACTAGCCAGGTGCGATGCATACTAAAAGAGCCTTTTGTGGGGTGTGATGAGCGAGAAGAGACAAATGGCACAGACAGTTTGCTAAGTGGATGCTCATGGAATCTTTTAGAAACTTCTCCTATGACACTTGCCTCTCTGAATTCGCCCAGGAATGAGTAAGAGATCAAAGAAATCTCCAAGTTGAACCAAGAACTATCAGTGAAATGACACTAATAAAAAACCCAGAGCTGACTCACCCCCTTACAAGACATCTATATATGGATCCCTCATCTGAGAGATCTTGAGGCTGGAATTTTGTAATTTGTAAGGAAGTGTTGTTGGTTTCTCTTTGAGACATTGTATTGTTGGGTGATCTTGCTTTTCATGAGGTAAAGAGGGCTTTCATGCCAGGAAGATGATGTTGGATCAGACAGTTGGGTTATAATCCTCTCTTCTACTATTAATAAAGTTATTTGAGTTTTCCTCCATATACTTGTGTATTTGTGAATCTTGATATTTGTCAATGCAATTATATGGTCAATGTATTTTTGATTATGCATTTTTTATGGTATTATAGATCTCTATGCGTTGATGGTGTTTTGTTGCTTTGCCTCTACAAGTATTCTCTAAAGTGAGACAAGTAGGAAAGGAGTGGAAAGCTCTATCAAGGGAGAGAGGAAACAAGCAAGGAGCCAACCGAAGGACTCAGGTTGGTGCTCTCTGCTTCTCTCTTATCTATCATACATAAAGGAAATCACAAGTTACTTTGATTGTTGGCTTCTAAGATAGCTACCCATCTTAGTGGGACTAGCAGATCAAAAAGACACTAGTTTTCCTGGAAACAAAATGGCGACTCCACTGGGGAGTGATTAGTTTGTTTGTTTGTTATTGTTGTTTACTTTATAAACTACAGACGGAGCCTGAAGTTAAGCCAGCTAGCCTTTGAACTGCACTTGCTATGCAAGTGCAAAGTACATCAATTTTGCTTCAGTCAATCTTCGGGTTGGTTTATGAACTAAACATCTGAATTGCAAACATCCTAAGTTCCCTAGTGGTATCTCAATAACCTCCTAACATACCCCTATACTTTGTTTTTACTGTCTATCATAGCTTAGCTGAAATAACTGAGCTTAGCTACAAATTTTGAGCACAAACCAAACTCAGCTTCGTTCCCTGGCCCATCGCACTGTCTGTAACTGGCAACCTGTATGCATTGCACCTCCTGTGTGTTGCAGGTGGGATGCATCCCTGTTTCCCTTAAGGACAGGTGCGATGATTGAATGATACTATTTTCCTCCTAGGAAACTAGTTTTTTCGCCTTGTTTTCAGCTCTATGCAGTAGTTTTGCTGCGTATGATCAGTATATCATTGTTGAAGCCTTCTTACTTTACATTATTCAACCTCCATTGATTAGGAATTGTGAATGTTTTTTTTATGTATTTTTCATCATTTACAATCCTCCTTTGTCAAGAGCAGCTTAATCAAACTGTCGTCTTTTGATTCAAAAGTGTCGTAACTGTCATTTTGAGTCAAGAAGGAGAGTGTCGTAAAGTCTTCCTCTTCTAGATAGTTGATTGTACTTTTGTCATTGTATTTGATTTGAATTGTCAATATTTGAAGTGTTGAAAGCAGTTTTCCATTCGAAATCGAAAGTGTCGTTTTAGTCTTCCTTTCATTTTGAAAAGAAATTGTTGAAGTGTCACTTTGAAGAAAATAGTTCAGATCTGTACTTAGTTTTCCTTTTTGGCATTCTCACATTAAGGAAATAGAAAAACAAATACATGCATGTGCATTTTCATTTAGACTGCATGCAGAAAATCATTTAGGAAAAGTGCATTTAGTGTGTGCCCACTGCTCTTTGTTGAAAGAATCCTACTTTTCTTTCCTTAGTATCTAGGATTTTCATTGCCAAAAGAAAACAAACGATTGTTTATCATTTAGATTGCATATTTAGGAATTTCACATCTACATCACATGGTGAACCTTGAAAGCAAACTTCTAAGAAAGATCAACTCTAAAATAAACCTCAATGAACATAAAAACGCTTTGGAACCTAACGCAACACATATAGAAGTCTAGGCTAGAGACGTGTTTTAGCGTCATAAAACCTACTAACTATCATTTTCATTGAAGTTTGGGTGATTCCTCCTCTTTGATATGGCAAGTGCTAATACGGACTTGTGCTCCTCATACCGTCAAGTATATATTGGGAGAGCACAATAGGATGATATCCTTTATCCTTAAGAAGTCGTGTCTACTGCCCTATTGATCGCAATGCACTGAACATAGCATTCAGGAAGATTGACTGCCGTACGTAAAGTCCTTGGTAATTTCTCTTTAATTTACCACCAAGGTGTATATTACAGTTTTGCAATTGGTTTAGTAATCTTTCTGTCTAGATTTCCAGAGTAGTCACTTTTGTTCCTTTTCGACTCCCTAAAAGAAAAGGTCCATCTAAGCACTTGTCACTTCAGGCTCATTAAAAATCGAAGGAAACTAGAGTCACCTTTAGCTTTTTCTCAACTCTTAAAAATTGAAAAAGCAAGGTGTGTCAAAGCGTCATAAAATTTATTTAATTCAGAATAACATCCCTATTCCTTCGTTGATCTTAGGTTGAGGTAATGGAGTCTACCAATCAAGGAATTCCCCTTGGGGGGAATCCTAGTCCTTTCTCTTCTTGGGGAGACATTGGTGCTCCATATATGGCTACATTGTCCCTTCCAGGAATCACAATTGGCCTACCAGTATGGCTATTCTCAACCTCTGTCGTTCAAAACACCGTAATTCCTCAGTAATCGAATCAGCAACCAGATGATACTGAAGTTGTCCCTTCACCTTCTACTCTGTTTGTTTCTCCCTCTCCTTCTTCCTCTTCGCTTGGTGAAACTAGTGATACTAAAAACCAAGTAGCTGAGAAGAAGAAGAAAGAGAAGGAGAAGAAGAAGAAGAAGTCAGTCAAGCAAGGGAGAAACCATGCATCATCCGGTGAAAATCCACACACCGAAACTTATAAACCCAAATCCCCATGCATAATTTGCAAATGGAACCACCTTCATCGAGATTGTCCTTGCATTCCACAAATCTTGAGATGATGGTCTCCCCGTTTGCACCATTTGGTGTCATAAACCTCGTCAATCATGTTGACAACACACCATCAACTAGTGAAAATGAAGTCAATGGACAAAAAGGAAAGTCTAGATTTCCTTGTAGGTTGTGTGAAGGCAATCATGCCCTTCACCATTGTCCTTTTCTAGATGAAGCCAAAAGTATCTTGGATAACCGTCCTGCTTCACCATAGCGACTTCCGCCTAGATACAAGAAACTCTTGCCAAGTCCATCGCTAGTTGAAAATCTGACTGACATAAATCAATTGTTAGTTGAAATGCCTATCATTGAAAGTAAACCTTCTGAGTCCATACCGGACCTAAGTCAACAGGTCAAGATGGCAGTCGACCCAGTTTTTCCTTCAGAAAGTCTACCTTCAGATGATACAATTTCCAAAGAGAATGAGAATGACACCATTCAAATTATTTTTCGTTAATACAGAGTCTGACGAACATGCGTGCAATCTTCCCGTTCCTCTACAATAGGAGGAAAGTTCCCTAGTTTAGGGGGTTTATCCAGCCATTTATCTGATACCTCCTCTAAACAGTCTAGTCATTTCCTTAGATTGGAATCAACTAGCAAGACCCTGCCTTCCATATACCGTACCATTCAAGATCATAGTATAAGTTTACAAAATGATCATGTTTGGCACCATCATAGATGAAGGAGCTTCAGTGAGTATCCTTTCCTCAAATTCTTGGAAAGCGCTTGGTTCGCCATCACTTATGCCTGAGAATCAAAATTTGTCAGGCTTTAACAAAGGAACCAGTCAACCGTTATGGATCCTTCCAAAGTTACCCATAACTTTGAAAGGGAAAACCATTCACCTGAATGTGATGGTAGTCCAAGGGCCATTAGATTACAATATACGCCTTGGGCATGACTATGTTTATAGCATGGAAGCTATTGTTTCCACACTCTTCCGAGTGATGTGTTTCCCGCATGAAGGCAGAATGGTACAGCTTATCGACCAGCTTTCATTTCTTGGTTCAAACATAGCTACAAGTCAAACATCATCCTTAAATGGTCTCTTCACGTCAAGAATGTCTCTTCAACCTTCATCTCATCCACCTAATTACCACAAGTAGCTTGGTGAATGTAATGAAGTCTAGGGGGCATGCACCCTAGTCTGCTTCGGCAGATGAACCCAACTGAAAAGATAGATTTCCATGTAGGTTATATGATTGGTCTGAAACACCATTTCCTTGTAGGATTTGGGATCAATCTGAAACATTTATCTCCTAGAACGTTAGGTGATTGGAAGTGCCGACCCACACCATTCACCTTGGTCTATTTTCAATAGACAAAGCCAAGGAAGTGTTTTGTCTGCTTTGTAGACGAAACAATCTTACTTAAATGCAAGGACTTCGATATGGTAACCTAGAAACTCTACTTTTCTTCATACCTAGGGGCACGCAACCCTTTTTATGCAAGTAAAGGACGACCAATTAGGTTAGATTTTTTCGCTTAGGTTATTTCAACTTCTTAGGTTAGGTGAATGGTCTGATCCACCATTCACTTTTGTCGGTGAACTGCAGACAAAGCAAATGAAGGATTTTTCCTCAACCAAGGACAAAACCATCCTACCTAACCTCAGTAGTTCCATAGCTTTAGTGTAGTTAGCTCTGTAGTTTGGTCGTTTCTAGCCTGCATGAAAAGGAAATGAGCAAAGTTTCACATGGTGCAAGCTCATTAAAAAATGAACTACTAACAAGAGACATATTTAAATGACTAGCACGAGCAATGTTTCTGCAAAGTAAAAGCTTATTAAAAAATAAACCTAGCACTGAGCACATGTTGGCACAAGGTTCAAGCTCATTAAAAAATAAACCCACCTTCAGTAAATGACCCTCGTGATTGCCTTGCTATCAACCTTTTGAGCCTTGGTTGTGTTCTTCCATCACCTCCATTCTTTTGGCCGATCATACACTTCCACTTTATTGTTTACCCTTTTGAGGAACAGTTGCGAAAAATGATTCTGTTAGCCACCCTCTTCACTGCCATGTTTTGAGAAGTTCCAAACTTACTTGGAACCAGCTGCTACCTGAAAATATCACTTGTTCCTAAAAAACAAGTTTCTTTTAAGCTCTTTTTAGACTCGCTAAATATGAAACGATTACTGAGCTATTGGCCTTTCCAACTCGTTAAAGTAAAGAGAAGCACCATCCCTCTTGTACATTTTAATCTTTTAGAACCTGAGGGATTTGCAGATAAAAAGATCAAGCACTTGTCTTTTTGACTCGTTAAAATGATCGAAAAATCATCCCTTTCGTATTATTTTATACTTTTTTGGACTTAAGGGATTATGCTATGAAAAAGGACTGCTGGAGTTTCCTTTTCATCCCTTTTCAAACTTTCTAAACATGAAAAGGACCGAGTTATCTTTGTCGTTAAACTCATTAAAACAATAGCGACGAACTTGTTCACCCAGACAAGAACGAGTTTCACTGTCGCTAGGCTTGCTAAATCATAGCAACAGGTTTGCTCGAAGGGAAAATTATAGAACAAGCATATGTTATCCTCCTCAAGCTTGACAAAAATAAAGAGGTACTGGTTAGCAATGACTGGGGAAAAAGGGAAGAAAACTTAAAGAACTTTATTGGTAGCAGGTCGCTCTTGAACATGACACTTTCACTCCATCACCATGATTGAGTCGGTTGGGTTATTCCGTTCACCAGTCATATCACCATTGGTCATCCATACCATCCATCTTTTAGGGTTAACTCTACGAATCCATTTCAGTGTTTCCAATATGTTCAAGAGAAATCATTCAGAGAATTTACCACCCAGCTAATGCCTCACCAACTGCAATACCTTCACTCTCCATTTTCCATGACCACCATTCCTGGACCTTGTATCATCAGATCATTTTCACCTCCACAAAATCATTTGCTTCGTTTCGTGTTGTAGATGTGGGATACATCAAGGCCCTCCTATGACGAGTCACTTCTTGTCGACATCAGCACATTATCCAAGAAGTTGACTTAGACACAACCCTTTCAGTACTTTGAAGCTTGCATGCCTCAATGGCAAGTTTCTCACTTCTTGCAACAAGCTTACATCAATGGCCCTTGACCGAAATATTTTGCATGGTGTTAGTCATCGACTCATATATTCATACCACGTGAATTGTACTGTAGTACCTTGAGGGTCATTATCATTATCGGTGATTACTTTCGTGCCTATCAACAACTTACATCATTGGCTGGTAATCAGGGGATTTCTTTCCATGTTCGACTTCAGAACATCTTTTCACATGGATCGACTTTACATCGGGTGAAGATTGAACGAGTTTGAAGACCCCAGATCTAGTTTCATCCATCCGAACTGTGATATATTCAGGGAAATAAAGACATCAAATGTACACAGAAGTTGCACAGATGATCATCCAAGCTAAGGGATGATGACTCTATATATAAAGAATCACCAGTATACAACCGCAGACGGTTATCTGTTCCATGTACATGAAAGTTAATTTATAAAAGCTGAGCATGGGAATGCCTGCCTCAGCTAGATCATGAAATTAATATGATGATGATGTATTGTATTGTATCTTATTACAAGTCACCTTCTAGTTCGAAAAACCTCGGATCCTCATGATAAAGAATTTCACTCGACATCAGAATATTTACGACCTCATGCTTTAGGGGGCAGCTGTTATAGACATATTTGGGAACTCAACCCAATCATATATGTTAATAAACCAAGGGGTCCTTAATCCCTAAAAGTTTTTTTTCATACCCTAAAGGATCATGGTCAACTAATTACATCATTTCCCAGAAGTTCCACCTGAAAAACTACTCAAAACTAGCCAAAACTGGACCATACTGACTGCTCCATGGTCAAGGTGCGATGCCTACTGGTTGCCACACTAGCCAGGTGTGAGCATACTAAAAGAGCCTTATGTGGGGTGTGATGAGCTAGAAGAGACAAATGGCAGAGACAATGTGCTAAGTGGATGCTCATGGAATCTTCTAGAAACTTCTCCTATGACACTTGCCTCTCTGAATTCGCCCAGGGATGAGTAAGAGATCAAAGAAATCTCCAAGTGGAACCAAGAACTATCAGTGAAATGACACTAATCAAAACCCCAGAGCTGACTCAGCCCCTTTCAAGACATCTATATATGGATCCCTCATTTGAGAGATCTTGAGGTTGGAATTTTGTAATTTGTAAGGAAGTGTTGTTGGTTTCTCTTTGAGACATTGTATTGTTGGGTGATCTTGTTTTTCATGAGGTGAAGATGACTTTCATGCTGGGAGGATGATGCTGGATCAGACAGTTGAGTTGTAATCCTCTCTTCTACTATTAATAAAGTTATTTGAGTTTTCCTCCATATACTTGTCTATTTCTGAATCTTGTTATTTGTGAATGCAATTATATGGCCAATGTATTTCTGATTCTACATTGTTTATGGTATTATAGATCTCTATGCTTTGATGGTGTTTTGTTGCTTTTCCTCTATAGGTATTCTCTAAAGCGAGACAAGTAGGAAAGGAGTGGCAAGCTCTATCAATGAAGAGAGGAAACAAGCAAGGAGCCAAGCGAAGGACTCAGGTTGGTGCTCTTTGCTTCTCTCTTATCTATCATACATAAAGGAAATCACAAGTTACTTTGATTGTTTGTTTCTAAGATAGCTACCCATCTTAGTGGGACTAGCAGATCAAAAAGACACTAATTTTCCCAGAAACATCAACCCTCATTGACCATGGTCAACCATGGTCCAACATCGCATTGTGAAAAAGATTGTCTCAATATGAAAATCAACTATGGTCAATCATGGTCAAGCATGATCAACCATGGTCAATAATCATGGTCACATTGTGATAAAGATTGTCTCTTGCTACATCACATTATGACAATCATGGTCAACCATGGTCCAACGTTGCATTGCGACAAAGATTGTCTCAATATGATAACCAACCATGGTCCAACGTTGCATTGCAACAAAGATTATCTCAATATGATAATCAACCATGGTCAACCATGGTCCAATGTTGCATTGTGATGATGATTGTCTCAATATGAAAATCAATCATGGTCAACCATGGTTCAACGTCACATTGTGACAAAGATTGTGTTGATGTGAAAATCAACCATGGTAAGTGATGGTCAACCAAGTTTATTTTAGGGTTTATAATATTTATCTTAGGGTATATATACCTTGGGTTTATAATATTAAACCCTTGGGTTTAATATTACTCTCTTGGCTTTATAATCCCTTTGCTTTTTAGTATTAATTGCTTGTGCTTATTAGTCTCTATGGTTTATAATATCAATCCCTAGCACAACCATCATCAACCTTTTGTTGATCGATGCATGTTGGAGGATTGGCCTTCTTTGTTTTTTCTCAAGGAAGTGTTTATTTTCTTTCTTCCTGTGTATTTCTTCATGCTTGTATATCTGATTGTTTATTGGTTCATGTGTGTAGGTGCTTGATACATCTTTGTTGCTACTGCTACTGTGGAGCATTGGCTAGGAGAAATAAGGTGTTCAAAGATGATGGTGCTCCTCTTTACTCCGGTTGGTGAGAAAAATTTAGGCTCAGGCTGGTTACTGTGATGGCATAGGCTGTTACACGAGATCTGTAGCCACTACAGGAAATCCTGTAGCTACTATAAGAAATCCCGTAGTTACTTTTTCTTCCATTTTTCAATTATTTTTCTCAGATGGAGGTTGGGTAGTTGTGTAGGGGTTGGAGGATGATGGAAGGGCTCTGATGGAGTATTGAATGATTGAGTCAAGGGAGGACATGTCTTTGGATTTTTCATTAAATTTTTGGACATTTTCCTGTGTTTTTCCTTAAAGGAGACAAAGCTAGGTATGGATATGGTCGCTTGGACCAGGGATGCATGGATGATGGGTGAGTGGATTAATGAAGTGTGAGGTCCTTGATCAACCTAGAATAGGAATATATGATTATTTTCTTATTGGGTCCCATTCCTTGTAGCATTTCAGTCCATCCTGTAGTGCTACAGGATATTCCTATAGTAGCAACAGGACATCCTGTAGCAAGCTAGAAAATGCAAAAAAAAAATGAATTTTGATTGCTGAAAATGGATATGAGTTGTAGGGATATGGTTGGCATGGATGAGATGGAGTTGATGGTGGGAGAAATGGAATGAAACTTCGCATGTTTTCCCTGTAGCTCTGCATATTTTACTACCTTCAAAAACTTGCAAAATCACAGAATTTATTAGTGGACAGGTTTGAGTTCCCTGCCATGGTATTTTTTTTTCTTTTCTCTTTTTTTTGAAAGACACAAAGGCTACCTCAAGAGAGGTTTTCAACTTGCTTGCTTGCCTTGGGCACCTGAAGGGATATTTTCACCCACGGATCTTTTTATTTTTCTTTTTTCCACTATTGGGCTGCTTCAAGGAGGTTTTCAACCCAAGAGGTGGCCTCAAATGCATCATAGAGGTTTTCATCTAGGCCTCTTATTGTTTCCTTTTTTGTTTTTTTTTTTTTCCATTTTTTCACAAATAAAACAATTTTCAAGAATTGTGTGACTTGGAAGTTGTGACACTTCCAATTACATTTACCTCCTTACTAATGGTGTTGATGTATTTTTTAATCTTTCAATCTATATCCATTGAAAAGCATGGGAATACCTTCCTCGTCAATTGTCTTGATTTTCACAACCCCATTTCATGGCACTTCTCTATCAGGTATGGGCCTAACCACTTTGTCATCAATTTTCCTTTGAAGTCCTTGAACCTAGAGTCATATAGGTGAGCCAAATTCCCTTCTTTAAAAACCTTATCTTTGATGTTATTTTCATGCCAAACCTTTCTCTGTACTTTGATTACTTCAATGTGTAGGAAGGCCTGCATCCTAAATTCATCCAGACCATTCAGTTGGATAAGCCTCTCCTGTTGTGCCTCTGTAACATCCAAATCTAACGGTGTTGTCATTCTCAAGGTGTTGTACTCAAAATCAATGGAGAGCAGAGCCTTCTTTCCATAGACCAAGTCATAAAGGGTGAAACCATTGGTTTTCTGCCAAGTTGTATTACAGGCCCAAGTGTCGTCCACTAGTCTATCAGCCCAACCTTTTCTACTGCTGCTCACAACCTTGGTGAGGATGCATTCCAACGCTCTGTTGGTGACCTCTACTTGTCCATTTTCCTGAGGATGATAGTCAGTTGACTTCTTGTGTTTTATCCCATGCTTCCTTAGCAAATTTTTAATCAAATGTGATGTGAATTGAGCTCCTTGATCGATGACTAGTTCTCTAGGGTACCCAAACTTGTAGAATACATTCTCCCTTAAGAACTCAACCACTTTATCCTTTGTTTCTACCTTGACAACCTTAGTCTCAGCCCACTTTCTCAAATAATTATTGAATACAATTATGTACTTTTTCTTCCTTGATGGTGGATCAATGGGCCCAATGAAATCCATGCCCCACTTGTCAAACGGCTCTAGAGTCACCTGAGGTTGCAAGGAAATTTCATCCTTGGGAGTAGGTTTTCGCATCCTCTAGTATTGATCACATCGAGTGGTGTATCTTATTTCATATTAGTGGAGAGTGGGCTAGTAGTAGCCATCTCGTAGTACCTTGAAAGTTGTCCTCTTGGATGCAAAGTGACCTCCACACAACCCATCAAGACAGGATAGAAGGATGTCAAATACTACCTCCGCCCTAACACACCTCCTCAGAATTTTATCCAGGCCCATCTTGAAGAGATTTCCCCCAATCCAAGTGAATGGAGTGATCCTCCTTACAATTCCTCTCTTCTCCCTGGAGGACAGATTAGGAGGGAATTTTGCAACAACTAGGCGGCTGGCTATGTCAGAAAACCATGGAGAGAGCATTGAAATAGAAAATAAATTCTCATCTAGAAGTTGATCATCAACCATTTCTTCCTCACCTGTAGGCAAAGCAAGTCTATACAAAAATATGCAAACCACATTTTCTCTACCTAGCTTATCAATGATAGTTAAATCAAATTGTTGTAATAAAAGAAACCATCTAATAGTTCTAGCATTCACATCAGGTCTTTTCATTATGTTATAACAACATGGTCAGTATACAAAACGTTTTGATAACCAGTGATGTAGTGTCTAAATTTGTTCAAGGAGTGGATAACAGCTAGGAGTTCATTTTCAGACACATTGTAGTTCAATTCAGCCTTGGACAAATTTTTGCTAATGAAGTAAATGGTATAAGGAAGCTTGTAATCTATCTAGCCTAAAGATGCTCCTAAAGCTTTGTCAGATGCATCAGCATGGATGTGGAAAGGAAGAGACCAATTTAGGCCTCTGAGTATCGGTGCAGTAGTCAACTTGTCCTTCAAGATTTCTAGGGCCTCTTGGAAACTTTATGACTAGCAAAATGCAGAGTCCTTGGCCAGCAGTCCAAAAAATGGTGAGGTTACTTTGATGAAGTCTTTGATAAATATCCTATAATATCTAGTTAGGCCCAAGAAACTCGTGACATCCGTCTAATTTTGAGGAGTATGCACCCTTTTTAGGATGGCAATTTTATTTGGGTCCACTTGTAGTCCTTCCTAAGATATTGAGTGACCCAAAATAGTCCCTGCATTCATCAAGAATTCACACTTCTCAGGACTAAGTGATAGGTTAATTTCAATGCACTTATTTAATATTTTCCCCAAGTTAGAGAGAGCCTCAAGGAAATCACACCCATAGGGAGTGAAATCATCCATATATATTTTTACAGAGTCATGGACTAACTCAATAAAGATGCTCAGAACTTCCCTTTGAAAAGTGGCAGGGGCATTTCATAATCCAAAAGGAAGGACCCTATAAGAAAAGGTAACCCAAGGAAAAGTGAAGGTGGTTTTATCTTGGTCCTCTAGGCTGATCTGGATCTCATTATAACCACTGAATCCATCTAGGAAAGAGAAGAACTTCTTCCCTTCAATACCATCCAAGACTTGATCAATGAAAGGTAGAGGAAAATGGCCTTTCTTAGTGGCTTTGTTTAACTCTCTGTAATCCACACAGATCCTCCCCTTTCAATTCTTCTTTGGGACCAAAACTATTGGGGACACCCACTCACTATATGAGATGGGGTAAATGAACCCTACATCCAACAACTTCTACATTCTTCTTTGACTATGTCTTTGAAGGTTGGGTTCATTCTCTAAGGTTGGAGCACTCGTTTTCATCCTTCCTTAATGCCGATGTGATGAGTACACACCAAAGGATGCAATCCCTTCATTTCCTTATAGCTCCAGGCAAAAGAATCCAAGTGCTCTCTCATCATGTTGCACAATTTCTCTTCCTGATGGGATGAGAGAGAGGGGTTGATTTTCAATGTTTTAGATGGACCAAATTCTACCATTTTGATATGAGCACGACTTGGGTCAACTAGGCACAAATCAGTCCAAGGGTTATCTTCAGATTTTTTCACCAGTGCATCAAAAGGCATGGTGTTGGGGGGCTGGTGCTAGAGTATTTGATCAATGAGGTCATCTTCATCAGGTTCCCCCCTCCTATAATAGAATCTAGGGTATAGATTTGGTAGGATGTGGTATGGTATACTTCATCTTGCTCCTCCTCTTCCAACCATAAGGGTAAGTCATGCTCCAGGGATGGTTGAGAAGGAGGGTGTAATACCAACTGTTTGGACAAATGCCCATTTTTAATGGTCATGTTCCCAGCTCTCCAACTTATGTAAGCATCAGTAGTGGCTAGCCATGGCCTTCCAAGGATGAGAGGATAAACATTGATTTTGGTCTTGGGCTAGATAACTAAGAAGTCAACAAGGTACTCCTAGGAATCAATAAAGACCATCACATCCTCAATAAATCCCTTGGGAGCTATTATGGATTTGTTTGCAAGTTGAAATATTGTTGTGGTCTTTCTTAAGGACCCTTGGAGACTCGATTTGATCATGGTCTCCTTAGTCTTCACATTGACGGAAGCCCCAAGATCAATCAAGGTGTGGGGGACAATGATGCCAGCAATGTGCACATATACCACAGGTCTTCCAGGGTCTATATACTTTAGGAAAATCACTCTCCCCAGCATTAAGTTGGATAACTTTCCAATGAAATTAATGGTAGGGGTGTCTTTCTTTCTCCTCTTAGGATGTTTGAAGCATTTCTCCTTGATTAGCTTGTTGTAGATGGGGACATCCTTGATGGCTTGGAGGGGTGGGATTTTAACACACAAGTCTTTCAAGTCTCCTAGAAGTTCAATCTCTTCTAGGTTGTGCTAACTAGGATGGATCACTCTTTCAGGAAAAGGAGGTGGATTGGCTTTAGGAACACTCTCTTCCTTTTCCTCTTCAAGCTCCTGAGGTGGAGATGGAGGTTGGTTATCTGGAAGCACTCTTCCAGACCTGAGGTTGATTTATTGAATTTCCATAGCATATGAAGGGTAAGATGTCTATCCACTATAGACCTGTTGTGCCTGTTTATTATTCAGGTTCTGATTTGGTTGAGAAGGCATCTCAGGTTTCTTAGATGGAGCAGGATGAAGGAGTTGTGGTTGAGATTGAGGTGGAGGTAGTAAGGTTGGAGGTTGGTTGAATGGAGGCCTCTAACCTTGTTATGGGGTATTCCACTAAGGATGTGGGGGAACATATGGTTGAAATGACTGATTGGTAGGATGGGAAGAGTATTCAGGTGCATAAGACCAAGGATAAGGTGTGGACCATGAAGGATGAGCAAGAGAACACCAAGGGGGAAGGGATTCATTCTTATTGGGATTCTAATAGGAATAGGATGTCCCTTTCATGCCCTGCTGGTATGGTCGAGGTCCTTGAGGCCTCCTTTGATTGATATAATAGAGTTGTTAAGCCCCACCTTCAGCCCCTTGGTATGCAACCTTCAATCTAGGTAGAGAAGGTCACTTATCTATGGAATTGTTTTCCTCGCAGACTGAGTCGACCTCTATAACATTCAATGGAAATTCATTTCTCAGGTGCCTTCTAGTGCGTCTAGGGGAAAATATAGCTAAGGCTATCTCTACTTTTTCCTACTTCCTCTTGATCTGCATGGTGTCCACTTGCAAAGCAAGGGTGTGAATCATTTCACTTTCAAATTATTCCAACATGTTTCCAATTTCACTCTTGATAGATTTGTTGGAGGAAGAGGAACTGGTGAAAGCTTGACTAGCCCTACCCTTCTTTCTGGCAGCCCTAGAATGGTTTTTTGAAACTGTCTTGATATCATCATAAGGTAGCTAATAAATGTCCCCTCCAGATAGCATTTTTATGGTTTCCATAATGTCCTCCCCGATTCCTCTAAGAATGACTAACTTGAGTGATTCAGGACCAAGGGTGCATCTGGCCCTTTTCTAATAGAGTTGGAACCTTTCCTCATAATCTTCTAAGGATTAATCATGTACCAAGGTCATTCTAAATATTTCCTCTTTTTTGGTTTATTTGGACCTACAATAGTACATGTACTTGTTGTTGAATGCTTTGTCCATTTGAGCCCATGTAGTGATGTTGTCCCCAGGTAAACCCATGAACCAAAACAAGGCTACATACTTAAGGGTGGATGGGAAAAAATTCAACTTTTGGTCGTCAAAGGTATAATCATGATTTCTACAAATGACAACAAACTCAAACAAAAAGGTATCAGGGTCCTCTATGGTTAAGCCATGAAAGTGATGAAGGGCAGAGGGGCTTATGTTTTTAATCCTTGCATCTCCATTAGTCTCTCTAATGGGAAAAGCACCATCACTTCTATTTTCAGCCATGGTGTAAGTGTGTGGAATTGTTTCTTCTTCTTCTTCCCCAATAGACTCTTCAAAGATTTATGGTTGTTCACCTAATGGGTCCCCTGATTCCCATTGAAGTTAGAGAGGGAAGATGACAGTTACTGAAGAATAGGGAAAGTTGACTGTTTAATAGTGTGGGGGAATTTGGAAATAATTTCCCTAAATTGTCTCTACTCCTACGAGGCATGAAATAATTTTTTTCGTTTTATGTGTTTTTCATAATTAAATGTAACATAGAAAGAAAATCAAAATAACATCTACCTATTGAATGAAAAATAGAAAGAAAAGTAGAAATTACATCTACCTAAACACATCCCTGACAATGGCACCAAAAAGTGATGAGCCTCAGTATTGCAGCAAGAATGTTGCAACTCCTAGGGCTACCAACTTTACTTTATCAACCCGGGGTTTTGTTAAAACTTGGAGGTGACAGTTCTATATACACAGTAGATGCATCATTCTACTCATGTCACTTCTCAACTAGGGAACTTGACCATTAGGGTTACAGACCAGTCCTCTATTGAACTAAATGGAGTCTGACTACTAACAATGAATATAAAGCTAGTTCTAGTGTAGGAACAGTAAATTCTTGTTTATTTAGGAAATGAAAGTTGCCAAATGGTAAATGCTATGAAATTCCATAAATCATCTAACTTTGAAATGACACAAATTACTTGCAAAAAGGAACTACGCTAATCTTGCAATTGATCATCTAGCTACTAGGACTGCTTGAAAATACAAAGATACTCTATCATCTCAGAATTCAAACATACATGCATTAACTATCTCATTCATATTTGTATAAAAGCCTTAATTGCTAACTTCATAAATATAAAAACTAATCCTATATGATCTTGTACGAGGGAAAGGAATGGGAAAGTTGGTCTAGGTGGCACCTTTGGTCATGGATTCAAAGTTTAGGTGCTAACCTACCCTATACTAGGCTATCCTACCATTTCAAGTCAAAACAGGCTGCTACATGTTTGCTACAAGAAACTACTACAAGATGTCCTGATTTGCTACTAGATGTCCTAAACTGCTACATGAAGTTAGCTGAGAGGTCTTGGAGGGTAAGTATAGTGAGATGAGGCACTGGATGGGTGCATAAAATTTGTAGAATGTGTAGGGAAGGTGAAAAACACCCAAGACCAAGCCCAACACCCCAAGGAGGTTGGATTTGCCTAAAGCAGCTTACTCATTGTGGTTAGAAAATAGAGGTTCGGATTTGGTTGGTATTCCTCAACAGAAGGTGGAGAAGACCTAGGTGAAGCTAGTTGGAGGATTCCCTTCCTACAGATCAACAATCCCTGCAATAAAACATGTTTCTCTTGTCATTTATAAATCACTACATGTCCACATGAAAATGATGAGTTGAATTTTAGAAAGTTGATATATCTACTGTTAAGGTCTAGCGCTATCAAATTGATTTCCTTTTAAGCTAAAAAAACCCTAAGAAACAAGATAACAAGTGTATATGCTTCCAAGAAATCATAAACAATTATCTAGGTAAGAATGAAACTCAATCTATACAATAAACAAAAGACAAACTATATTTTTTGGGGTTGTGAGAGTGGGTTCCTCTAATCATGATCCTATGAGGGAGATGAGATAGGGGCCATTGTCACAAGATTTTTTGGTATAATTTCCTCCACTAAGCTGCAATAGTAATCTACCTCTTTAAACTTAATGGAAACAAGATTAAGCAACAATTCAAATAACCTGTTAAGCTAAAAAAAAAATATACATAAATAAACTTCAGCAACTAATTATCATTCTAAGCTAAGAATACAACCAAAAAAGAGCAACTTATACTACTAGGGTTGAGCCCTAACCCAAGATCTTCATCCCTCTTAGTCAACTCAGTGCTAGATCAAAACAAAATTTCTCATTATCATAAAAATGTCAAGTACAGCATAACAGTAACAATCAAAATGTTTTAGCTCAAAATGGCCTCTTGGATACAAAAAAAAATCAAATCCTAGTGAGTCCCTTTTCTCTCTTATTTATACAAATTTAGAGCTACCAACAGCACCCTAGAAAATAGGGATACCTGGCTCCCCAACTCGAGAACAATGCTTCCTTGACTGTCATTGGCTTGGCTACCAATGAACTCGGTTTGCTTGGCTTCTAGTGACACCGAGATGATGAGATAGAGTGGAGGAATCTTTAAATGATTTGAAGAGTTAAAGAGGGATTCCACTCTTAAAATCTCTCTTGTTTGCCTACTCTGAATACCTGCACTTAAGTCAACCTAAAATTTCTCCAATTCTTGCATTTAACACACATTAGGCCACATGACATAGTAACTCACCTTTACTCTCCTCACTAAGCAAAATATAATAAAATGTGTAAATAAATGTGAGAAAAGTCAATTTAATAAGTTGGAGAAAGGCATTGACCCATATAGTTTACCTATTTATGAGCCTCATCAGGAATAAGAAGGGAAAAAAAGGAGGCAATATTGGCCCCTCAAAAGGGACACTTCACACCAAGAAGTACTAAATGAACATCATTTCTTGAAATTGCATAGGGCTCGGATCTATGAAATGGATAAGCAAGGAAAAATAGCTTATTATGAAAGAGAAACCAATGTAACCCTATTCCAAGAAATAAAGGTGGATGAGACTGATCTCTCATCCATACACAGGAAAATCTGGAAGAAATCAAGCCTTAGAAAGCTCAAGAGGAGCTTCAAGAGGAATTTTCACACTATGGGATCTGGATCAAGTGAAGCTGCTAAAGTATCACAAGACAAAGAATTGGATTTCTATGGTATTGCATTGTTCATCTCTAAATCAGGTATGCACAATAAGTAACATATAAATGCCATTTCATTTTCATGAAAAGAAAGATTGTTGGTAATCACTTTTGGAAATCAAATATACAGAATTGGGGAACAATTGTATCTTTGAAGGGGACTTAAAAACCACCTTAAATCACAAATAAAAAAGGGGAGGGTCAATTTTCGGGGACTCCTTTCAGGAATCCATAAAGGAATTATTAAACTCTATACAACTTCTTAATGTAAAGCCTCATAGATTTACTTACACATGGAATAATCGAATATCTAGCCCAGGGCATGTTGCAACCATGTTGGACATGATTTTAGTCTCTAATTCTTTTTTGTCTATCAACTTGATAATCCATTCCTTCATCCTTCACTGAAATGGTTCTGATCATAGGAATATTAAGCTTTCCCTTTGTCCCCCCTTTAATTATCGACCCATCCCATTCTGATTATCAGTCATCTAGTTGCAATCTCTTGGTTTTCCTGAGCTTGTTAATAATTCTTGGAGTCACTGGGTGGAGGGAAACCCCATTGCTATTTGGGAAACTAAAATTAAGAGATTGAAAATGGATAAAAATAAATGGCTAAATAAAGGGAAATCAAATGTTGGCTAGTCTTCTCCCTCATCAGAACAAAAATTAGCCCATGTTCAATTAAGGGTGATCTCCTCTCACAATAAATGTAATTGTTTCACTCTTATCATTCAAGGCTTCATAAGGAGGAGGAATTGTGGACGCTCAAATCCATGAGTATTTTGCTTTAGGAAGGTGACAGGAATACCAATGTTTTTCACAATCAAGCCAAAAATAGAGAGAGAAAGAACAATATCCCTGATATTTAGGTTCATGGGAAAATGTTGGATGATTTTCAATAGATACAGGAGGAAATCTATGAGCACTTCAGGTCTTTATATGAGAGGAATGATAATGAGTCGTTTGAGGCTAATATCTATATGCTAGATTATATTTCAGAATTGGTAACAAATTGAATGGATGAGAAACTCATAGTCCCCCCTTCGAGCAGAAGAAATCTGTCAAGTTGTTTTCTCCTTCCACGTGGATAAGGCTCCGGGACCAGATGGATTTTCGGCTCTCTTCTACCAAAAGTTTTGGGGTGTAATCAGGAAGGATGTAATAAGAATGATTAACTATTCCTTGAATAAAATGTGTATATGAGTAGGAATCAACTTTTCCTTTTTGGCATTAATTTTGAAGGAACGAAATCCCTCCTCCTTTGACAGGTGCCAACCTATTTCCTTGTGAAATGTGTCATACAAGATAATCACCAAAATTTTGGCATCTAGGATAAAAAAGCTTCTCCCCAACATCATCTTTGAGAACCAAGGGGGATTCGTCCCTAGCCGACATATTGTCAACAATATCATAATGATTCAAGAGGTAGTGCACTCTAGTAAGAAAACAATGGATCGAGGGATGGTTTTAAAGCTAGAAATGGCTAATGCATTTGAGAGGGTAAATAACAGTTTCTTGTTCAAATTTATGAGGAAAATGAGCTTCCGTGAGAAATATATTCAATGGGTAGTTGATGATCCCAAGTATTGCAACATGAATTTTGCAACTCTTGAGGCTATCAACTTAAATTATCAACCTGAGGTTCATACCAACTTAAGAGGGGTTGACACCGTATGTGCACCAAACACCTTCCACTTCCTAGTATGAATCCCTTTGATGAAAGTGAAATAAAATGAAACAAATTCAAATGAAAAAATGTCTAGGTAATTCGTCAGTCGTAAGTTGCAAAAAGTAAATAAAAATAAGAAAATATATTCTACTTGGAAAGTAAATGGCGTGAAAGAAATTTATTCTATTTGCAAAAGTGTAAAGCATGATGAAAACTAAGAAAATATAATATATATTGCACGAAAGAAAATGGCATTTAAAGGAGATATATTCTATTTTGCAGGAAAGGAAATTCCTAGAGTACTCTTACAAAACGTAAATCACATTTTGCATAAAGTAAATTGCAGAAAAGGAATCTAGACTAATTACATAAATCAACATTCAAGAAGTAAGCAATATAAGAGTTAAATGGTCGAATAACCAAGTCTCAGCTCAACCAAAGTGGCCTTAGAGCCTTCATAGACTATAAATCTACTTCTGCCATGAATTTGGAGTGAATCTAGGTAAGGAAAAACTGAAAAACAAATTGCTATAGGTCTGCTACATGGCTGCTACAAGAGTGACATGATTTCTATAGGGGCAAGATAACTTGCCAAAATCCAATGCAAATAAAATTAACATGATATGGGTAATTTTTTTTTTAATTGGGATGTCCTATGACTCCATTCCAAGTGGAATCACTCAAAAATACCCCTATTAACATGTGCTAAAAAATAACAAACAATTACTACTTTAAAAACCAGAAATTCTATTACTAGTTAGCTAGTTAACCTACCAAATGCCTAAAATAATCAAGTGAAAATGTTATGGGGTAATTTTTTTATTAACTTGGATGTTTTTATGACTCAAAAAAGTGGAATCAACTCAAATGAATCTCATTAACACATTCTAAAAAATTGCAGAAAATTGCTACTATTTTTCCACAAGAGTCTTCCAGAAATTCTAGATTTGTGAACTACTAAACCAATCCAAGTAGCTCAATGATGAATATATTAGAAAAAATAAAGAGAGATAAGAAGAAAGATATTTTTCACAACTCAAATCTCACACAATATTATTATTCATTTCAACAATTACATATATACGAATTTACACACTGATTTCGACACCTCAAGATAATGACTCCAACTCATTACATAAGAATCAACAACCTCTAGGCTAACTCCTCCTAAATCCTAATGACAACTACACATGACATGGAAGCATTCCTTCCAACACCCTCCCTTAATGGTTACATGGAACACACCAAAAAAGCATATTACAACAACAAACAAATCTTTATCTGACTTGTCTTCATCAGTGCCCACATTCACTCTAGAATCTCGCAAATACCACTCTTTTATCACCACATATTTGAGATGTCACTTGACCTCCAATTAAAACGTAACTTCTGTTGGCCATCATTGATGAACATTGCAAGATCAACAATATTGACACCTCGGCCCTTCGAGGCTTCCGTAATAAGAGTTGTCAAGTAATGAACCATCATATGGACCAACTACTATCTATCACATATTTCACTTTCGAATATCCGTTAGTTGCTAGGATGAGGTTCTGGATACTGAATGTTTTTAAAAGTTGATCAAACAACTTGACCTTACAAGAATTGATTTTTTGGACACCAGGGCTTTCAGTTTAAGAACCACCACCCCTTTTTATAACTAATAAAGGCACACAATAATTGATGTTTTGGACACCGGGGCTTCCAGTTTAAGAATCACCAACCCTTTTAATAAACATAATAATAAACTACCACATAAATCATTAATCCACATACAACATCTTAAAAACAAACCTTGGACCAAAACTAGCGCACAGATAGAATATTTCCAATTAGAAATACTTCTCCATAAAACTAGAAGATGAAGACTCATAAAAGAATTGACCCCCACATTCTATTCTTTTCTGATCCACATGAAAAATGAGGCCAAGATCTCTCATATAGACAAATCCATTATTATAAAATCGATTTCTTGAGCTTCTCTTATCCAATCAACATTTCATTTTCCTTTGCAACCATTATTTTAGACATTATACGTATGTTGAACAAGGATCTGAGTCACCCTATTTTTTAGATCTAAAATTTAGGATTCCTCAAACTTGTTACTGCAACAAGGGAAAATATTTATGTACGATGGCAACTAGAGAAAAAATAAAAAGTTTTATCCAAAGAAATAAACACCACATCCACTTGGTGAGACTTATGTTCCATTATGGAAATGATGGCCTCGAAATTCTCCACCTCCACAACTAATGAGTTTTAGGATTTCATAATCAGCAACAACCTTAATAGACAAACGAAACTGCTGGAATGACTATGGAAAGTCGATTTTTACTAAATTTTTTGTAGATCCACGGTGATATCTCTCCTATGAACCCATATTTTGATTCTCAGCTACGCCTTTGATGCAGGCCCACAAAGTTATTCTGAGCTCCTGCAAATTGTGAGTAGTACAACATATGGAGCCATCAATACAACCAAAGTGTGACTTGCGGCAATCCAATTTTTGCATTGTGTATGATCCAACACAGATTGAGATACAACAAAGTAGCGCCTGATTAACAGAGTTGACGAGAGCAAACCAGCTTAAGATTGGTCTTGGTTTTGGTGGAGGGTGTCAGCTTCTCTCCAAAGTTCTTTGACAACAACATAAAATTTGAAATCGAAAAAGACAAACCCAACGACTCCCTTGTTGGAAATACTGAGAGGGGGGTGAATCAGTATTTCTTATTTTTTTTTTAATTGCTCTAGTAATTGCCAACAACATATATAGATATGTGTATGTATACACAGAACACAAAATCAACAGCTGAAATTAACACTTTTATTAAAATCTCAAGAAAATGCAATGAAATAAATACAATATAAGTATAAATCTGATTGTGAATAGTTGCCAAGCTCCAACTTGGACTTCAGTGAGGCTCCAACCTCCAGAGAACCAACTCTATTTTGCAGTGGTTCTGCACTTAGGAGCACCTACCCCCAATGACTTCAGTCCAATTCAGTTTTGAGGCTCCAACCTCTTCGGCTCCAACCCAACCTTGGTATAAACAGGTATGTTGTTGCACACTATTCAGCTGAGATTGTCTCACTCCTGATCTCCTACCTCTGCTGCTCTTACTGCCTCTACAACCTCTGCAGCTTCTACTACCTCACACTCTGGTTCTCCACCATACCAACAACAACAACAGTTCTCTGTTTTTACTGTTTTATACATTCTCATGCTTTTTTCCATTCATTTCCACTTAATCAATGACTCTTTGGCTTTCTCCTCGCTCGCTTGAGCTTCGGCTTCCTCAACACTCACTCGACCTTCTGGCTTCCCTCCTCCATTCGCTTTAGCTTCCTCATGTCGTCGCGGAGGTGTTTCAGCAACGCTGAAATATAATGTCGTCACGAAGGTGTTTTAGCAACGCCGAAACTGGTGTATCGGCAACTTTTTTACAAGTATCGGGGTTTTAGCAATGGAGAAATTGGTGTTTCCAAAGCTTTTCTCCAACTTTTTCAACAGTGTTCAACATCTATTAAAGCATGCATACATGGGTTTTACAAGCCCGATAACGTAAACTGCTCATACAACGCTTAACTAACTCTACTCCTCTTGGCTCCTCTGGCTCTGTGTGCTCCTCTTATTTGGCTCTATCTCCTTCCTTGAATATTGCCATATTGACGTCAATGACAATCTGTGTCCAACAATCTCCCCCTTTTTTATTGATGGCAATATTCTTCTACTCTCTCCCCCTTTGACATCAATGGCAAAGGAATGCATACAGACTCCCCCTATCAACCTCCTCCCCCTGTCCTGCTACATCTTTATGAACTTGAGTGATGATAAAGAAATAACCCCCATCTTTTGACACAGATGTTCGAATGCTTCTTGAGGAAGAGGTTTTGTGAAAATATCAGCTATCTGCTCCTTAGTACTGATATATTCCAGGACAATGTTTTGTTCAGCTACTTGCTCACGGAGGAAATGATACTTGATTGGTATATGTTTGGTTCTTGAGTGCATCACTGGATTTTTGCTGAGACTGATAATACTTGTGTTGTCACAATAGATGGTAATTGGTTGATTTGTACATATGTTGAGATCTTTTAGAGCTTTCTTCATCCATAGTATCTGAGTACAACAATCTGCTGCAGCAATATACTCAGCTTCGGCTGTGGATAATGATATGGATGACTATTTTTTGCTGAGCAAGGATACCAAATAGTCTCTTAGGAAGAATGCATTTCCACTAGTACTTTTCCGATCATCTATACTTCCAACCCAATCAGCATCGGTGTATGCAATTACAGTCAGTGTTGAGTTCTTTCAGTACCAAAGACCGAAGTCAGAAGTTCCCTTCAGATATCTGAGAATTCTTTTTACAACTAATAAATGGGATTGTTTGGGAGCATATTGAAATCTTCCCACCATTCCTACTGCTTTCATTATGTCTGGTCATGTAGCTATTAAGTATATAAGGGCTCTGATCATTGACCTGTAATGAGTTGCATCCACTAGAGGGGAGTCATCATCTTTGCTCAGTTTGCAGTTTGTGGTCATAGGTGTGCTCATGGGTGCACAGTCCTCCATTCCATATTTTTTGAGCATGTCTTTTAGATATTTGGTTTGAGATATACACAATCCTGCTCTGGTTTGAGATATTTGAAGTCCAAGGAAGTGGGACAGCTCTCCTATCTTTGACATCTCAAACTCTTTTGACTTGTTTTTGAGAAAATTTATGGCTCATTTCATCATTATTACTAGAAAAAAACAGATCATTGACATAAATAAGAGCAGCTAGTAACTTACCTTGATCTATCTTTATGTATAGATTACTTCCAGCCACTCCCTTTTTGAAGCCTTGTTGTTGTAGGTAGTGATCCAATCTTGCATATCAAGCTCTAGGAGCTTGTTTCAATCCATACAAAGCCTTTTTCAACTTACAGACTAGGTCATTTCCTGCTGTTAGATCAAAACCTTCTGGCTGCTCCATGTAGACTTCCTCTTTGAGTTCCCCATTTAGAAATGTTTATTTCATCTCCATTTGATATATTTTGAATCCTTTTGAGCAAGCAAATGCTAAGAACATCCTGATAGCTTCCATATGAGCCACTGGTGCAAATGTCTCTTCAAAGTCAATTCCTTCAATTTGTGAATAGCCTTTGCAGACAAGTCTTGCCTTGTCTCTGATAACCTGTCCTTCCTCATTCATTTTATTTTTGAACACCCATTTGGTTCCTATTATGTTTTTGTCCTTTGGATGAGGTACCAACCCCCATGTCTTGTTCTTCTCAATTTGGGACACTTCTTCTTCCATGGATTTTACCCAATGAGGATCCTTGCTTCTGCAAATGTTTCTGGTTCTATCATAGATAGGAGGGCAATGAATTTTTTCTTGGGTGAGGTTGTTATCCTTCTTCTGGTTTGCACACCTTCATCTCTATCACCAATGATCTGTTCTTTTGGATGATATCTTTCGACATACTTCATCTTTGAAGGGGTATGAGGTGGTTCTCTTTTCTCTTCTTCTTCTTCCTCATCTATCTCTTCTTCTTTAGGTTCTTCTTCAATGAGAAAGTCATCTTCATGTTCTTCAATTTCCTTTACTGGAAGTTCTTCATCAACCTTTACATCAATGCTTTCCACTATTTTCTTCAGTCAATAATTGTATCACTTGTAAGCCTTGCTCCGTGTAGAGTATCCAAGAAATATCCCTTCATCAACCCGAGAATCAAACTTTCCTAGTGAACCATCATTTATTTTTATGAAGCACTTTCTTCCAAAGATCTTGAGATACTTCACCGAAGCAGGTCTTCCGTTCCATAGCTCATAAGGAGTTTTTTCACAATTTGGTCTTAATTGAGTTTGATTCAGTGTATAGACAGCTGTCCCTACTGCTTCTCTCCAGAATCTAGGCTGTAAGTCTGCTACTAATAGCATAGCTCTTGCCATTTCTTGGACTGTACGGTTTCTTCTTTCAACTACCCCATTTTTCTGAGGTGTTCTGGTAGCCGAGAATTCTCTTTTAATTCCATGAATGTTACAGAACTCACTAAACTCGTTTGATGTGAATTCTCCTCCTCTGTCTGTTCTGAGGCACTTAATTTTTGAATCTTTTTCATTTTCTACAAGGGCTTTTAGATTCTTAAAACACTCAAATGTTTCAAATTTAACTTTATGAAATATATCCACATCATTCTAGTATAATCATCAACAAATAACACAAAGTACCTTTCTCCTTGGAGTTCTTGATTTCTAGTTGGCCCACACACATCAGCATGGATGATCTCCAAGGGTTTCGATATACAGTGTTCCTTTGTCTTGTGGTTGGTTCTGGTCTGCTTTCCATGTTGACAAGGACCACATACTCCCTGATTTGGTTTGAATAGTTTTGGGATGTCTCGTACAGCTTTGATCTTGCTGATATTGATCATATTTTCGAAGCTTGTATGTCCAATTCGCTTGTGCCATAGCCAACTCTCATCTATCTGACTCACGTAGCATTTATTTTCTTGAATCTTGTTCAGTATGTAAATGTTGTCTGGTGTTCTTACCCCTTTTTCCACAAGTTTCCCTGAGGCAGAGTTCCTTATTTCATAGTCTTTGGTGCTGAAAACAACCTTATGTCCTTGATCACAAATTTGGCTGACACTCAGGAGGTTGTGTTTGAGTCCGTCAACTAGCAGAGCATCTTGAGCTTTTCCTTTTCCATTGATCAGAGTAACTGTTCCTTTTCCTGCAATTCTGCCTGGTCCGCTTCCAAAGGACACATTCCCTTCCTTTTTTCTCAGTGAGACAAACTTCCTTCTGTCTCCTGTCATGTGTCTGGAGCACCCACTATATACAAACCACTGTTTTTCATTATTTTGAGCATATAGAGCCAGGCTGCATTTGTCCATGTTGGGGTTCTTGCTACTCATCCTTCTTACTTTGAGTGGGAAGTCTTGTTCATAGTGTCCATTATTGTAGCAGAAAGAGAAAATTAGATCAAATTTTGGTCAAGGGATCAAATGGATTTAACGTTTTGATTTGTCCCTGCCTTTTGGGGGCATATGAGTTGATTATTTGGTCCTTTAGATTTGTCTCTTCACTTTTGCGAGCCATACAATGTCTGGCTTGATGACCAAATTTTTTACAGTGAAAGCAGTGTCCAAGAAAGATGGTTTTGTACTTGTTGAAGCAACCATGATTTGAGTCGATTTCCATCCTGGGAATTACTCCTCCCTTGTTCTTCGGATTTGCGATGGGCCCTTGGTGGAGTACAGTTTTGTATTTGCTGTAGTGTCCATGATTCAACTCCACATTCTTCTTTGGAGTAATTCTCTCTTCATTCTTGGGGTCTGGAATGCACTTTTGATAACATATTTTTTCATATTTTGGATTGCATAAAAGTGCATCGGCATAGATTTTCACACTATTCTTAGTGCTTGAGGATTCTCCTTTGAAACCTATTCCAAACTTGTCATGCTGAGGTTTTTGATTTTTCAGAATAGTCTCAAGTATTTGAGAGCTTTTACAGCCCTTTTTAATTTTCTCCAACTCCTTTCTCAGAGATACTATTTCTGCCTCGCGTTCTTCACAAGTCTCTTCTTTTTCTTTAAGCTTTGCTTCCAAGAGATCTTCTCTCCTTCTTATTTCCTCGTTTTCCACTTTGAGAGAAATGATTTTGTTCTGTAGTTTCTCATTTTCTTCAATGGCACTTATTAATAGTTCATCTACATTTCCTTCCAACCCTGAGTCATCATCATCCGTGAGTGCCATGAATAATGCTTCTTGGCTTTCATCATGATCACTTTCCTCATCTGATTTCTTTTTTATGACCATAAACTCATCCTCATCAGACTCATCTTGCTTGGAGAAGAATTTTTTCTTATTGAACGCTTTCTTTTTATGTGCCATTATTTTAGAATTTCCTTCATCATCACTGTCATGTTTATGAGGACATTTTGCTGCATAATGAACTATTTTACCACATTTAAAACAGATAAGAGGATACTTGCCTTTAAGCTCAGATCCTCTCTTGAGCTTTCGTACAAATTGAGCCAATTTGGATTCCACATTAGACTCATCACTACAGTCATTCCTTTATTTCCCCTTCTTTGACTTTGAGGCCTTGAATGCTACATCTTTGGAGCTTGGTCCACCTTTCCTCATTTCATAGGAAGTGAGAATTCCATGGAGTTCATCCATTTTGAGGGTATCTAGATCCTTTGCTTCTTCTATAGCGCTTATTTTGGAGTCAAATATGTCTGGAAGAGACCTTAATACCTTTTGAACAATGGTACTTTCTTCAACTTTTTCATCCAATCCTTTCAGGGAATTTACCACTTCAGCTACTCGGAGGAGGTATGCTGCAATGTCTTCTTCATCTTCCATCCTCAAACTTTCAAATTGTCTTCGGTGAATTTGAAGCTTTGCCTTTTTTACTTTTGAGTCTCCATCGTACAAGCTAACTAGCTTCTCCCACATTTCTTTGGCAATTGTACAGTGCATGATTTTTTTAAACTCAGAATCAGTGATTCCACTAGTGATGGATTTCATGGCCTTTGCATTTGCGATGTAGGCTTTCCTCTCGTCTTGGTCCGTTGGAAGAGTGGTAGTCGTTTTGTATTCATTTTGAACAAAATGCCAGACTTCGGGTCTAAGGGACATTAAGTAGTAGGTCATTCTTTTCTTCCATAAACCAAAATTAGTGTCATCGAACAAAGGAGGTCTTCCTGATGCTTTGTGATTTCTCGTCATGACTATGGATCCTTCTTCAAGCTGTTAGGCTAGTATGAAGAAGCCTGCTCTGATACCAATTGTTCAAAATACTGAGGGGGGTGAATCAGTATTTCTTATTTTTTTTTATTTTTTATTTTTAATTGTTCTAGTAATTGCCAAAAACATATATAGATATGTGTATGTATACACAGAACACAGAAATCAACAACTGAAATTAACGCTTTTATTAAAATCTCAAGATAATGCAATGAAATAAATACAATATAAGTATAAATCTGATTGTGAATAGTTGCCAAGCTCCAACTTGGATTTCAGTGAGGCTCCAACCTCCAGAGCACCAACTTTGTTTTGCAGTGGTTCTGCACTTAGGAGCACCTACCCCCAATGACTTCAGTCCAGTTCAGTTCTGAGGCTCCAACCTCCTGAGCTCCAACCCAACCTTGGTGTAAACAGGTATGTTGTTGCACACTATTCAGCTGAGATTATCTCACTCCTAATCTCTTGCCTCTGCTGCTCCTACTGCCTCTACAGCCTCTGCAGCTTCTACTTCCTCACACTCTGGTTCTCCACCATACCAACAACAACAACAGCTTGCACTTTTGTGTTAATAGTTCCAGAAGCTCAACCTTGATCACAAAAGATGACTTTATATGGTCATTGTCATGCCACAATGATCAATTTTCCAAATTTGATTTGAGATTTGATGTGGATTACATATTTCATATCTCAATGAGCATCGAGCCCAATTTCTTATTTACACATCACACACACACATAGATCTAAACAGAGAAATAAAATCATAATTGAAATCAACTCTCAAAAAAAATCTCCAGACAAAAAATTATCTTATCATAATATATTTACATGGTAATAAATTCAAGGCTTTCTCACATTTTCCTAGCTTTCCATTAAGGGAATCAAGCCAGAACAAGCTATGATACCATATTAGATAATAATAAAAAAAAAAAAAAAAAAAAAAAAAAAAAGAGAGCTAAGAAGAAAGAGATTTTGCACAACTCAAATCTCACACAATATTATTATTCATTTCAATAATTACATATGTAGGAAATTACACATTGATTTCGATGCCTCAAGATAATGACTCCAACTCATTACATAAGAATCAACAACTTCTAGGCTGACTCCTCGTAACTCCTAAAGACAACTACACATGACATGGAAGCATTACTTCCAACATAATATGAATTTTCAAATCTCTTCTAAGGATGAACCATGCTCGTGAATCTGTAAATAAATTTCAAAACAACTCACTTCAATCATTTACCAATGTAACCTACAAAAATAGAGGCATGAACACTAAATCTAGAAATAAGAGATGCAAGTGAAAAAGACATTTAAAAGAAATAAATAAATTGTACAATAGGACTCTGAGGCTCCTAGGATGGACATGCCCAAGGAGAATCATATTCCTATGAAGGAAACCAAGCTTTAGAAGCTAAAAATGGCACCAAACTTCATTATTTGAATCATTCCAAGTACATCCCTAAAATAAATGAAAGTGGAGCTGCTAACTAACAAGTTTTACCGACAAGAAGACTAAGAAATACATGCCTCTAGAGGAAAATTCGAATTGGTACTTATACAAAGTGGTGAGGAAGAATTCTCCTTGAAAGGAGGCAACTTTTCCCTCCAAAATCCCGCAAAAAATGGATCTAGTTCCCAAAACTAGGAATTTACATTATATGGCAGGGAACACATTGCTAGATATTCTCAATCAGTGGACCTCTAGAATTTTTCAATAATTTCATGATGTTTTTTTCATTTATTATCCAATCTTGGTCCATCCTATAGCAAGGAGCAAGTCCCTATATTATCTCATCCTCCAAGTCTTCATAATATGCCCAATATTCTCACAATGTTCTACAAAAATAAATAATAGTAGGCACAAATATGAAATTATCTCTAAACCTTCCTAAGAGCATATTAAAGCTAAAAAAAAAAATATTAAGTGTAGAAGGAGATATTTAATATAGCCTTTATATTCATAGGAAAGGTTAGTTGGGCCTTAATTTGTGTCTAATTGGGAGGCTCATCATACCCCCTACTGAAATTGTTGCTCATCCTCTAAGAAACCTATCCAACGTCTTTCCTTGTTGTTCTTATTTTATGCCTCGGATGTATTTTCATGCAATTCCCTTCCTTAACTCAATGGAATATGATTTTGATGGCTTCCTGCATTGGATGGCCTTCATGGAAAAACTTTCCATGGTGACAAGTTGTGCCTCCTTTTCCTATATTTACTCTCTAAGCCTCTTTCTTTCTAACTACAACTGCTCCTTCATGACTAATTCTTTTAGCCTAAAGTCAGCCAATTCTTTACCCATTTGTTGCACTTTTTCCTCCGTGAGGCCGAAGTCCTCTACCTTCTTGGATTTTGAAATTTTCACCCACGTGTGAGTTATGCCTCTTTCCCTTTCTATCTCAAATAAGAGTAGTATTGCAAATTTGGTAGGTATAATTCTCCCACCCTCAAAAAATTGGTAGTAGAATCAAAGTTCAGGTTGTGAATCAGGCTCCTGGATTTCTTGGAGGTATTCTTCTTCACCTTTTAATGTGGTTTCCCCTTCCTGTAGCATTCCATGTTTCTCCTATAACAGTTATTTTTCTTCCTGTAATAGCCCTATTTTTGTGTGTAGCTCCTTTTTTTTCTCTTGGAGCAGGGTATCTTGTGCTTTGAGCCTCTTATATGTGACTACTCTAGTGGTGAGCCTCCCTATGGGTGAAATTTTCCCTCCTGTAGCTCTTTGTTAGATTCCTGTAGCATTGTTGGTATGCATGTGGCATTGCTGGTACTCCTGTAGCAGTTATGTTCTTGTCCTATAACATCTTTTTCTGATCATGCAGCACACAACCTGAATATTGTAGCAACTAATATTTGCATGCCAAGAGGTGGTGGGTCCACCTTTTATTTTTATTGTTGTTGTTGTTGTGTTTGTTTGTTTTTATTTTATTTTATTTGTTTTTTCATTTTTTTCTCTTTTGTGATTGTGCGCAAAATAAACTCAAATTATTTTGAGTTAACTGAGTTGACTCTCACTTACCCCTTCGCACTCCTTGTCCTTCATCATTAATAAATGATAACAACCTTGTTTCTCAAGTACTTTTCACTTTTTTCATGTTCCTCCCCCACACGTGCGTTTCTTGTTGGAAAAGTGAAGTTAACTCCTAGATAAGGTCAAGGTTTCTCTACTACTAACTTTGGTTATAAAAAAAAAGTTTTTCCTTCATACACTTGCAATTCTTTTCAAGCTAAAATAGGTTTAAAGGGCGAGGTTATATATTTGCATACTTGTTCCTTGCCATAAGTGTTTTTTCTGCAGGATGTTGTTGTAGTTGTGGAGGTTGTCTTTCATGACCCTAAAGCTGCATGTGATAATCAACTGGAGGTCCTCTAGGTTTTCTTGTTGTTGTTGTTTCTCTGCTCCTAAGATACTATTGATGTGAGTGTTGTAGCTAATCATATCTCATTTCTAAATAGAGGTAACGTTGATGTGCATGTTTCTACAATTTCTTGAGAAAGATATGTATTTTTTATGTTCTCTTGTTGGCTGATGCATGATGATGCATGATTGTCCTGCATGCAGATGCTCTTTGGATCAGATGTTTCTATTTGATGAGTGATCAAGAATCCTGTAGTAGTTGATATGAATTAATGTGGCTAATAAAGGATCAAAATCGCAATCCTCAAGTTCTCATGGTGACTAGATTGTAAATTTGATGCTCTAGTTGTGGTTTGATAGGGGATGTGTGGACAACTACAAGAATGTGTGTCTTCCTTTAGCAGCCACATAGACCCTTTTAGGATCATAATTTCCTTTAGGTTTCCTTCAAAAATATTGATAATTCATGAGTAATCTATTAACAAGGATCAAAGGCCTTTATCGTGTAGAAGAGATGGAAGAAGGGGTGAAAGGTGGTGTTTTTGATGGACAAAGGAGGAAATAAGAGTGGATAAGAGGTAAAGTGGTGTGGAAAATGAATTATGAGGCTATGGTGGACCCCTTCTCTTGTTCTTAGATGAAAAACATAATATTTGAACCACTTTTCTATGTCAATCACAATCTTGTAACAATTTTGGTCACTCTTGTAGCAATTTTGGAACACTCTTGTAGCAAAATTATTTTATCCATATCTATCAAATAGGATATTGGATTGACCTAAAAAAAATTGAGCATGTTTCCATCATCCTTATTCATCTCCCCATAAACAATCTTGGCCAACGGATGTACAAATATCAAGAAAAACTAAAAATAGGTGTAGCTGATGGAGGCCAATTTCTCGAAACGTGTGCACTGGAATTTGCAGAAGTTCCTTGAGCATGTTACCATCATACTTATACATACACCCATGAAAAATATTAGAAAAATTATGCATGCTTTTTGAGATATGATCAAACCAATTTCTATCTTATGTATTTTGTTAGTTTGATAGTAAAACAAAACCTTCATGTAGCATTTTAGGACAAGGAAAATGAATGGCAAAGACTTGGAAATGATGGGTCGATGTTGAAAATGGATGACGGTGATGGAATGACATGGCCTTTTTCCTATTGGAGCATCTGGGTAAAGGAGGAGAAAGCCCAAGTTTGACATCCTTTGACTAGATTTTTGACCAACTTTTTCTTATGGTGCTAACTTGTTCTTATTGCTTGGAGAGAATGGAGAGCACCTACATTCATCAGAGGGAGATACATGGAGCAAATAATTTATTTTCTTTTCTTTTCTTTTTCATTTTTTTCTTAGGCCTACTAGCTACCTCAATGAGGTTTTCAGCTTGTAGGCCTACCTAGGAGCCTCAAAAGAGGTTTTCACCTATGATCTTTTCTTTTTCTCTTTTTTCTCTTTTTTCCAACCCATTGACCACCTCATGGAGGTTTTCAATTAGTGAGCCAATCTCAGGCACCTCAAAGGAGTTTTTCACCTAAGATTTTATTTTTCATCTTTTATTTTATTTTCTTCATTTTTTTTTCCTTTTATTCCTCTATCCTACCCTACTTGAAAAAAACAAAATCTCTTTCAAGTATAGGAATACGTCCAATGGATCCATGTGCATAATAAGATGAAAATTGAACTCATGTGTAGGCTCAAAACATATGCTTTGACATGCACTTTGATATAAGACACCAATTCCTTTGACTTTGATGATATCAAGCACTATTGAAGAAGAAAGTGATGCTCTATCTTGTTGATTTTTTGGAATCAAACCTCAATTTAGCTTTAATGCCCTTGGTTTTCTTGCTCATCTAGATCATTGTTAATGTCTTCTCTTTCTATTTCATTCCAGTCTTCTATTATTTTTTTATTATCCCCTTGAACACATAAATGATCTGATGATAAGCATTGTAGAAATTCTTCAATCTCATTCTCTAATCGCTTCTCTCCATCAAATATGGTCCATGATTCTTTAGTCTCCTCTAAATATTCTTCTTTTGGAGGTTGTTCTTCAACATGAGCAAGATAATTTCTTCTTTGCAATATTATTTCTGATCCGAGATGAATGTCGTTTGAATCAAGTGGATTTATTTGGAGATTTTGTATCTCAAAATTGTAAGTGGGTTGAGTTAATTTATTGCTTGGGTTTGGAAATGGCTTTTGAAGTAGTTGAGTGGGAGTGGGTCTTTGAAGTGGTTGTGGTTGAGTATGTGATTATGGTGGAGGTGGATGGTATGGATAGCATTGAGTTTGTTATGGAGGATATTGAGGGTGTTGAGGGAAATATGGATCACCCCATTGAGGAGGTTGGTGTTGATATGGATGAAATGGAGGAATCACATATTGAGGAGGATAAGGCCATGAATATGGATCACCCCATTGGGAAGGATAAGACCATGGATACCAAGGTGAGGTGCTAAGTGGATACCAAGGCTGAAATTATGCATTATAGCTCGTATTGAAAGAGGAGGGATAGTTCATATCTTGCTAATATGAGTTGACAAAGTATGGTTGCTCCATGCCTCCTAATTTCTCTACCACACTTTATTCTTCTACCTACACATGATCAAGTGGGGGGTTTGTGGTATTGAAGAATATAATTTTTTTTGTTTTTATATAAAAAAAACTTAAATGACAATGCTAATGCAATGAGAGATGCCTAATGCAATTTTTTTGTTTTTGCAGAAAATATGAATGAAAAAAAGAAGGAAGGAATCATTCCAAGAACAAGAGAGTGCTTGATTTGACACCCTACTTGAAAATGATGCCAAAAAATTATGATCTCTAGTATTGCAAAAAGAATGTTGCAACTCCTGAGGCTATCAACTTAAATTATCAACCCGGGGTTTTTACAAACTTAAGAGGGGTCGACCTTCTATGTGCAGCACACACCTTCCTCTTCCTATTCTAACTCCCTTTTATGCAAGTGAAAGAAGACAATGAAAGAACTTTAAATGAGAAAATATCTACATATTCTTCCAATCCTAAGTTGCAAAAGGTAAATAACAATAAGCAAATCTATTCTACTTGGAAGCTAAATGGCATGAAAGAAATCTATTGTATTTGCAAAAATGTAAAGAATAGTGAAAACTAATCAAATCTAATATATCTTTCTAGAAAGGAAATGGCATTTAAAGGAGATATATTATGTTTTTCAGGAAAGGAAATTCCTAGAGTACTCTTGCAAAAAGTAAATCACACTTTGCATAAAGTAAATTGCGGAAAAGGAATCTCAACATTCAAGAAGCAAGAAATATAAGAGCTAAATGGAACCCTAACCAAAGCCTCAACTCAAACAAAGTGGCCTTAGAGCCTTCATAAGCTATAAATCTACTTCTACCATAAATTTGGAGTGAATCTAGGCAAGAAAATATCAAAAATAAATTGCTACAGGTCAACTACAGGACTGTTATAGGAGTGACAAGATTGCTACAGGAATGAGATAACTTGCTAAATGCCTAAGAAAATAAAATGAAAATGAGATGGGAAAAATTTTGGTATTAAGTAGGATGTCCTAGGAATCCATTCCAAGTGGAATACCCCTGCTAACATGTGCTAAAAAATAGTATAAACTTACTACATTAAAAACCAGAAATTCTAGAACTAGTGAGATAGTTAACCTACCGAATGCCTAACCTAATTAAGTGAAAATTCTATGGGGTAATTTTTGTTATTAAATTAGATTTTTTATGACTCAACACAAGTGGACTTAACTCAAATTAATCTCATTAACAAGTTCTAAAAAACAACATAAAATTACTATTATTTTCCCACAAGAGTCTTCTAGAAATTCTAGATTTGTGAACAAGTAAACCAATCAAAGTAGCTCAATGATGAATATGAATTTTCAAAACTTTTCTAAGGATGCATCATGCTTGTGACCCTATAAATAACCTGCAAAAAAATTCACTTCAATCATTTAACCAATGTAACCTACAACAATAGAGGCATGAACACTATATGTAAAAATAAGAGATGCAAGTGAAAAAGACATTCCAAGGAAACAAGAAATTATACAAGAGGGATGTGAGGCTCCTGGGATAACAAAGCCCAAGGATATTTAGAGTCCTATGAAGGAAATAAAGCTTTAGAAGCTAAAAATGGCACCAAAATTCATTATTTGAATCATTCCAAGTACATCCCTGAAAGAAATGAAAGTGGAGTTGCTAACTAAGAAGTTTTCTCCACAAGAAAGACTAAGAAATGCATGCCTCTAGAGGAAAAATCGAATTGGTACTTATACAAAGTTATGAGGAAGCATTATCCTTGAAAAGAGTCAGCTTTCCCCTCCAAAATGCCTCAAAAAAGGGATCTAGTTCCTAACACTAGCAATTTGCATTAAATGACAACACATTCCTATATTTTCTTAATCAATGGAGCTCCAGAATTTGTCAATGATTTCAAGATATTTTGTTCATTTATTATCCAATATTGGTCCATCCTATACCACAGAGCAAGTTCCTATATTATCTCATCCTCAAGTCTTCATAATTTTCCCAGTATTCTCACAATATTATACAAAAATAAATAATATTAGGCACAAATATGCAACTATCTCTAAACCTTCCTAAGAACATATTAAAGCTAAAAAAACATTATTAAGTGTAGAATGAGAGATTTAATATAGCCTTTATGTGCATAGGAAAGGTTAGATGGGCCTTAATTTATGTTTAATTTGGAGGCCCGTCAGTAGCCTTATATATTATTTCACCATGGATTGCTCCATTCGTAAATGGTTGGGGTTCAAAGTTTTTCAAGGCTACCAGAGGTCTCCTACAAGGATGCCCCCTATCTTTGTTCTTCTATATAATTATAGAAGACTCACCCAGTAGGAGATTAGATCAGGAAAGAAGTTTAGGTAGACTGCCTCAGATCTAATTCATGGAGAAAATCAAAAGCTTAAATCATGGGCAGTTTGCGGATGACACAATCTTGTTGGGGGGAGCATCATCCCTAACAGTAAAAAGGTAAAAGAGAGTATTCAAATTGTTTCTTGAGGCTTCAAGAGGCTTATTGAATGAAGCTAAATTACAAATTTATGCGTGGAAGATCAGTTTGTATCACTAAAATAAAATTGAAGAAGCATTGGGTTGTAAATTCACGATAGATTAGAAGGAATTCATATATCTGGGTGTTCCTATTGGCTTAAAAAACTCCTCATCAAGATCTTGGATTGGTATAATAATCAAAATCAAGGCTAGAATGGATAATTAGGGAGAAATATGGCTAAAGTTAGTTGTCAGAGTGGTTCTCTCAAAATTGGTTCTTTCAGCTATTCCTTTGTTCCAGTTCTCGGTTCTTTTGGCCTTGAAATACATTTTAAATAAAATAGGAGCTATACTCAAGAAATTTTTGTGGGAAGGTGGGAAAACTGATCTGAAGAAATTTCATCTAGTGAAAAGGAGCACTGTCAGAGCCCCTAAATACCATGGTGGTTTGGGTATAAGAGATCTTGCTCTTATAAATACATTGTTTGGTGAAAAATTGGCTTGGAGCATGTTGTAGCGACTACAACCACCCTCCAAAATTTTTCCTTAGCTTCATTTGGAGCCTCCCTACCAACCTTTCATAGCAGCATGTCTTGCCTTGTCAAGTACACAAGCTTCAGTGATTTTCTTGTAGAATGCCAGCCTGTGCATCAGAGCTTGTTGCATCCCCCTCACAGATTGTTTCTCCAGAATTGGTCCAACTACAGGCTGAGCAGCTCCGTCAAGAAATTGCACAATTCTGGAGGGAAACCGGCCTTCCCTCCAGAAATTGTGTAATTCTATTTGGCAACCTACTAGGCTCCAGAATTGCGTGCTTGTCACTGTTTAATGAGAAAATTGTGCAATCCCTCCCAGTGGGGTTGCTCAGCCCAAAAATTGCACAATTCTGGGCAGCAATCAGTTGCTCATCCTAGAAATTGCGCAAACATTCTCGGCAGTTAGCCTAGCTCCCTCTAGGGGTGATTTTAGGTGCGAATGTTCGCCCATTGGCGAAATTAAAGGGTTTTAAATTTTTAGTGGGTGAATATTTTGTATCATAGTACATTTTTACAAATCAGCTCAAATAGCCCACCTTATTTTAAGGGAGAGGGTAAAAAAGGTAAATTTAGCCATTGAAATTAGGAGTTACAACCTTCCATTCGCCCATTTTCAAGAATAGGTTTTATTTAAGTGAATCCATTCGCCCATTTTCAAGAATAAGTTTTATTTAAGTGAATACTATGAGCCAAATACCATATTTATAAAAGAGGTATGGTAAATTAATAGAAATATAAATAAATGAGAAGTATGGTAAATAAATAAAACCTTTTTTATATTTACTCCATAAGTCACCTTATATACATACAAGGGTGTAAACAAATAAAAATATAAGTAAAGTGGAGG
>APFE030244646.1:144060-168852 GCA_000404065.3 Pinus taeda
ATACTTGTGTATTGGAAGGGTGGTTATGAGGTCCCTAGAAGTGATGAATTTTAATTTTTCTTGGTTTTATATATAGTATTAGGTTTTTTCTCATGCTTTCTGTGAATGGCACGGGTGAATTTTATCTTACACCCACTAGATTATTGATATGTAATTTCGGTAATTTTGATTTCAAAAGATATTTTAAAGAAATGCAATGATTTCATTTGTGTATTCAATAAACACAATATTTTATAATTGAGTAAAATATTCGCCTTTCCTCGTGAGAGATTCGCCAAAAAATTATATATACATATCATATTATTGATAAAATCGCCTTCCATTTTTCCTATATACCATGGAGATTCGCCCATTTATTATACATGTAAATTTAGGGGGGGTTCTTAAAATTTTCCTTGGCTCCCTCATAAAAAATGCACATTTTTTCACCTCAGCTAAGTAGACTGTTGCATGTGCATTTGTGTTGACTGGTTCCACCCATGACCAAAAAAAATTAAGTTACATGCATGACATGCTTTTTCCCATAATAGAAAAAGGAAACATGCAAAAAGAATCCCTAGATTTTAGGGAGCTATTTTTAGCAGCTGGAGGTTACATGCAAAGATCATTTTAGAATCTTTCCTCCAAGTGTAGTTTTTTCCTAGATCTGTGGAATGCGCATCATGAGCCTCAAAATTATTTATTCGATGCTTCAGAGCTCACTTATTCACATTGATCTTGGAGCTCTGACATCCCACATCACATCCAGCTCAGTTATTCATGGGTTTGTCTTTTTCATCAATTCTGTCACTTTTTGTGTTTTCGCTTGTTTGAGTGATGTTTTCTTGATTTCTGTTAACTCTTGTTGTCATTTACATACATACTAGTTTGTCCTATCGTTGTTTTAGTTTTCATTAGCATCTCACTAATGTTGCATGCATGAAATATTTTTGCACGAACGGTCACTGATTTGGCAACTCACTTCACCCACATGCATGTTGTTTCATTTTCTGAATCTTTCATTCACTATTTTCATTCACGATCACTCACCCCTCCTTAGACTCAATATCGCCATGCATTCACATTCACATTTTCTTTCAGTTGCCCGTCGGCGGGTGTGGACAGCCCTGGCCCGAACTCTGCTTCACCAAGATAGCATTGCATGATACTAAGAGGGAGGATCTGTGTTCCTCACATGAAATGTGCATTTATGCCCACTGACTATCCTCTAGTCTTGCATTACATAATTCTAAGGGACAGTGAATGTTGGTCAAGAACATTGTACAATGCAGTCACTCGGTCTGCAACCACTGCCAGCTGAAATTGTGCATTGTGCAGTTCCCAGCCAATAGACCAACCTGGATTTCACATTGCACAATTCCAACAACCAAATAGTCTAGACTGCCTTTTGCGCAATTTGGCAACCAGTCTCCCATCCTCCCAGGAAAAATTACGCAATCCTTTCCAGTCAATCCCCAGGTATGCTACATGTCATTCCTCAAATTTGATTTTTTTATCGCTGATAGATTTCTTTCCATGCATGTCGCTTTGTCTCCAGATCTAGCAGGTGTTCGTCCACCTCTTAGCAGTCCAGGATCAATGGGCTCCAAGAGAGCAGGATCAAAGGACAGTGACGGAAGTGCAACTGCAATAGCAGTTGAGCGACTGTCTACAAGTCTAGCGATCTATGAAGATACCAAGTTGATTATAGAAAAGGACATCAAGTTGAAATGGCAAGAGGTAAATGATGCATTTGCAGGCACATTTGGGGAAGACCTTGAAGATCGTCAAGTCTATGTGAACATCCACAAGTCTGGTTTGTACCAGATTGCATTCAGATATCCCATGCTCCCATGTGAGGACATGATACATTGGATCATCTCGCACATTGATCCTGAGACGATGACATTGAGCAATGTCAGCGGGACAAAGATTGCTACCTGTAGGGCACAATATTATGATGAAATGTATCATATGTTGAAGCCCATGATCATCATGGAGATAGCATTCAGGATACCTAGCAACAATGCCAACTCTAGAGACATTTTGAAGAACTATGTGAAGGAGCCAGCTACATTTAGGATGAAACCAACTAGATCTACAAGACGAAGATACTACAAAAGGCATATCAATACTTGCTCATATTTGCATGTCGAATGTATGGCTAAGAAAGCACATAAACCTTCCCACACAGTTGGGCGATCGCGTTGGACCAACTTCCCAGAGAAGGCAAAGCATGAAACTGGTCCGACATGTTGGCTCATCAACTGAAGGAACCAGTAAAAAGGGATCGACAACCGCCCAAAGGTATGCAAGCAGAAATCTTCATGTTCGCTTACATATTGGATGCAATCTGTGCCCGTCAGGAGTTCCCGGGCTTGAAGTGGGCATGGACACTGGCGGAGATTGTTATGAACACTTCTTGTAAGATGTTGTCCAAATGTAGCTTCAAAGGAGTTATCACACAACCGTCTGATCATTTTTTCACCCTGGTTTACAAGATGATATTTGAACAAGATCCACCTTGCATGTCGAAGGCAGCAATGGAGGCACTGATTGACATAGTTGGTTGGTATGCCTCACCGTACGACACCTTCATACGAATGTACAACACAAAGAATCCTCTACATGTTCTACCGAAGTTTGCCTTAGACAAGCTCATCATGTAGGAAGTATCATATCACATCTCGATAGGATTGACAGCTAGGCTACACCAGAAGAAGAAGGTACCTTGGCCTGATCTTCCATTGCAGATAGGGTTATATGAAATATGAAGTATCAAGCATGTGGATGTCGAAGCAAAGCAGATGAAGAAGTATCCATTCGACCTCCAAAGTTACAATATGTATGACCCGCATTATCTTGTGAAAGATCACTACACGTGAGTACAGTTCAATTGGATCCACGGGGCATGTCATTGGGCGGAGGAAGACCCATGGAGATATTGTTACAACTCCTCCAGAATCAATGAACCGGTCGGCCTCACTATGGAATGGATAGCAAAGCAGCATGAAGCAGCATCTTGAAGAGCAGCAGAGGTAAACATACCAATGTGTGACAAGGGCAAGAGAAAGATTGTCAACCGCATCGAGGAAGAGCAAAGCTACAAGTTACAAGCAGAACCACTTGTGCATAAAGAAACTTTGGCCATAGAGGTGAAGAGGCAACAATGCAACAAGAGAAATGTGCAAAGGTAGAGAGAGAAATGGAGAATGGAGGAAACATAGAAGGAGTTGCATGAGTTGAAGGAGAAACTCCAAAAGGAATAGGAGATGCATGGACAGGAGAAGGAAGTGCAACAAGAATAGGTACAGTAAGGGGTGAAACTTGTAAAGATAGATGAAATTGCGCCCATATAGGTAATGGACTCATCAGAACAGCTGGAAATAGGTATACTGGGTGAACCATCGCAGGAGCAGGACTTCGCTCAGGAGATAGGGCAAGAACTTGAACAAATGGATACAGATATGGAGCAACAAGAGTTAGAGAAAGACATCGACCTCATGCCTCATCACTAAGAGGTTGATTCACCATCTTCACCATGTCTAGAAGAGGAGCAAGTCCCAAGCGACTAAGGAGACATGGAAATCCTTGGAGACAATCCGGGGGAGGAGACGCACAACATCTCATTCGACGAGTCTCAACATAGAGTTGTGCCATCTCGCAGAGTGTCGACTCCGAATGATCATACATCTCCTGCACAGTTTGAGGAACGAGTGATGTGTTTGACATGCACAAACATCTAGTAACATTGGCTGATGATACCAGAGCATATGTTGAAGGCACTAGCTTGAGTTTTCACTTTTTGATAGCTGCGAACGAGCAAATGGCGAAGGAGCTACAAACGGCCAAGCAATGAGGAGAATTCATTACAGCATCTACCCGAGCAGAATTGAAGAAGGCAATATTAGATTAAGTATTTTCCTTTGACACAGTCATGTGGGCATTGCATTCCAAGTTTGGTACCATGCATAATGAAGTCGTCCATCTCAACGAATGGCAACAGTGATGTGCTAGAAGAGCAAATATCTTGTCGAACGTGAATGTTGTTGTTGATTACATGAAAACATGGATGATGAGATACAAGGGAGACCCGCTTCACTTACCTAAGATGATGAAGCCCAGAGTGGTCGAGCTGAAGGCATGCATCCAGAGTCAAATTTAGAACTATGAAGAGCTCCCGTAGCTCATCACTAGTCTATAGGCTTCCCATGCACATGTATTCAAGAATATGGATGTTGTTGTGCGTGCACATGCGATCCCATCTATTGGGACACTCACACAAGAGAAGAAAAAGGCACAGGTCCAACTAGAGCTTGACTCATACTTTGATAAGTTGATGTGCATAGTCACCATCCTAGACTTGTCCATTAGTGCAGACACCATGCACAAGTATGTTGTTGGTCCGGCTGCACTCAAGACAAAGATGCGCATGCTATCAGATGAGTTGGATAGAGGAGCCCGAGTAGTGTACCTGGATGCTATGGACACAAGAGTCAAGTTCCAAAAAGATGTCACCTTAGAGTACACGGACACCATCACAAACTACCGAGCTTGGCATCAGTTCGCTACTATTGATCACCATGTGGATGTCGAAGAGCTGGTCTTCCAACCATTTTCTTAGTCATAGTGATGTACTGCATGGCTCACTCAAGCCATTTTGTCTCACATGGGTACATGTGAATTGTAATGTAACATCTTGTCAAGCGTAAGTTCAAGTGTCAATAGTTGGATGTAACATTCATAAAGTAGATGAAGAATCATGAGGGTAGATGAACTTTCACGAAGGCAAATGTCAAGGGCCACCCCACCCTTTGCTATAAATAGTACCTCATAACTCATTGTAAATGCTTTTTCTCAACCAAGCTTCCGATAAAACTATCTTAGAGAGAGCTTGGAAAGTATTGTAATGCACCTTGGCTTCTCCACTGTGCAGAGCTAGTATATCTCTTTGGAGGAGCAGGCAGTTGTGGTTATAATATTCCTCTGTCAGAACTAGTGGTTGGACATGGATTTATTGTATGAAAAGAACTTACACTTCTTAATATAACAGAGCCAGAATGTTTCATGCATATGTTGTATTGTATTTCAGCGATCTTGAGTACTCTAAATTACATATGTATTTGTTTTCTTATGCATGCATGTGTAGCTTTTTGTATATGTATGTATGTATCTTTCTGAAATGTGTTGTTGGTTTAACCATCACTTTGGATTGCTATCTAATTTGCCTTCTATGTTGTGATGCATCTCTACTCATGAGTTCCCTTCTTAACTCTGTGCTATCATAGGTTTCCAAGGGGCGCACTCACCTCACCCTCCGTGTGTTAGAACCACTCATGCACCTTCCTTGGCTTACTGAAACTATCACACCCTTTCTACCAATAGGGACATCTTACTTTCCTCTATGCGAAACCATGGTCAAGGCATTAACGTACGACCCACTGTTGGGACTCCTACACCAAATGGTCTGAGGTCTAATTGGGACTTCTTACCAGGGAGATCCCCTGACATGTTGGCAGGTCCAGCACCATCAACATTTCTAGCGCTAGGAGGGCTAGATGACAAGCTATGTACTTTCATCCTATTTTGAACCTTTTCATATTTATCATGGAGTCTTGCACTCTCCTCCCTTCACTATGTTTTTCACATGTCGAATCTGTCACAATCACAAGGGATTTCATTAATATCTTGTCCACATACACGTATGATGGTGAAGGCGAAGTGGCCTAGCCTGAGTTCTTACATGACTTCATTGCCATGCTTCACGAGGAAGATGGATGTTCTGACGAACAGACCAGTCTGTTGCTTGCATACACACTTCGTAAATCTCCACATCAGCGGTTGTGCAGCCTACCGGCGAACAGCGTGCACACTTATGTGATCCCATTGAAGACACTTTCTATCATTTTGATCCAGAACATCTTGACCACAAACTGTTACAACAATGGAAGGCTCCACATGAATCACCTATGGATATTTGGCAGTGCTTCCGTGATTTGCAGTTTCAAGCTCCAAAGAGCTAGATGAAATTTTTCTATCTTTGGGATAGATTCGAGTATTGTCTTAAGAAATTTTCCCATCCCAAGAAGAAGTTTGAACTCAAGCCTCGCTCAAAATTCTTCAGTGATGGAGTTGCGCAATCACAGATAGACATGGTCACTGTCACAAGTGATTATCCGTCTTCCCCTCATCAAACAACTCCACCACTGCAGAGTGATGCGAGAGATCATGCTCACACATATGTTCAACTGTCACATCCTCCCACCATCACTTTGCTTAATTTTCATGCAGAATTGGTTTTGATTCCATTGAGTTGTCATATGAATTTGTACCACGAACTTCGTCTTCATACTCGGTTGTTCCTATGGATGATATTTTCTTGTGTTCTGCCATTCCAGACTCTACACTTGTTGTGAACAAGTATCAAGCCATCAACAGAGTTGGTGTTGCACAACCAACATGTGTTGTCATTCATGAAGAGTATGACTTGGAGCTTGAGCATCAACACTCGGGGAAGAATCACTCCCTTCTATTCGAGCCCCCTCCGTTATTTCTTGACATCTTTGGAGAACCTTCCATCCATGATTCTGCATGTGTATCTTCATCTACAGATGCACCCATTGTGGATCACTCATGGGACACACCGGATGTTAGTCCATTATCCGACAATAGAGAGGATAAACTATTCATTGAAAATACACTTGACCTTTCATCTGCCTTTTTCAGAAACACGGAGGATGAATTTGTTCACTTCTCATCTACCCCTCTGTTTGATTTATCAGATCACGAAGATGCCAATGAAATCATTGATTTTTCTTATCATGGATGTCGTGATCCATTTAGTCCCATATTCGATCACAATTATGTTTCTATCCTAGTTGATCTTTTGAAGCCACCTATTTATGATGATCTATCTAATGAAAAAGTTGAAACACCCCAGACTGTCGAGGCACTTTAGCCCAAGATGATGGTTATGTCAGGCCCTCATTGTCTTGAGGTTGGTTTCACTTCCGATCAGGATATTGTTCAATCACCCGAGGCTCCTCATCACTCATTTGTATGCATTGAAGATCAATATCACACACAGATCATGCCTCCTCCACTCGAACTGCATGATTCATCGCTCATGCATTGGAGGAATATTACATTTCAAGCACACATGCACAACACAAGTTGTCTTTGTTTCTTTCATTTGCCTGCATGTCACAGTGAAGAGGATGTCTATTCTTCAAAGTTGCACACAATGTCGCACAACACCATGACAAGTCCACGGACCACATGTCATGTACTTGCACTCACTTATGTCCTATGGACACTTTGAAACATGAAGTGTGTTTGTCTTCATTGTTATATCTTTCTAGTTTGTTGATTCACACAACCGGGTTGCTCGCGGACCAAGCCTTCACCAACATTGGTCAACCAATGTGCCGATGGCTGCATTGGAAATATCACTTCATGTGATCAAGCCCATGCACCGTTAGTTTAGGAGTAGGAGTAGTGCTTTTTCTTTCAGTTTGCTTGCTTGCATGCCTGTTTTCTTACTTGTTTTCTTACTCATTTTTCTTTTGCATTTACTTTTTCTTCTGCTTTTCTTTTTAGTTTGTTTTCTTGTTTTTTTCATAGGTTAGTTTCGCATGAAAACATGCATGACTCTTGAAACAAGCTGGGTAAAGTACAAGAGGCCTTGTGCAGCTATCACTACCTGGTTATCTGTCATCCTATCTCTATATGAAGAACCTGTTACTTTTAGTCCATGATACATCGATGGAAAATATGTACTGTTTGTGTTGAAAATATCAACAAGAAATGCTAAAATAGAAGTGCTAAAAATAGCACTACTATAAATAGCAGTTCAGGTACCAAAGTTGGACATAGCAACCAGGAATGAAAAATGGAAGTGCTAAAAATAGCATTCCTATAACTAGTATTTCGGGATGGATTCAAATTTTAGTTAGTCCCTGAAATAAAATTGAGAAGTAAAATTTGAATTTGATTTTAGCATCTATTTGTAAAATAATTAATTAATTCACCTTGAGTTAATTAGTTGTAGAAAATAAAACATGAAGTCTATGTGGGGACATGTAACAATTTCTCCATTGATTAAGGAATTTATCCATTAGTTAAAGAGATAAGGATGAGTTGTAATTAGTTGGCTCAATTAACTGAGCCAAGTCCAGTTAGATTAATTCAAACAGTTTGTTGAATTAATTGTGAGTTCAGTTAGTTAATGCATGCATGCATGTAAGTGCTGCACTTCAGATAACTAAATATTCTCTCATAAATAAATCATGCATGTCAGTTCATTCATAGACCCAGTTGAGATCAAAGGAAGGGGTAGTGTACTATCAGTTGGAGGATTTTTCCTATATAGGAAACGCATCCATGCATAAGGAATCATCTCCTTCAAGATTGTGCGGTTAGATCAAAGGTTAGTGAGTGTGTGAAGAGGCCAATTCACACAGGTGGCAGCACTATACCCCAAGGAAAACTGCACAAGGAAATAGGAGGCTTGGAGGGTAGAGGAGAAGGTTTGGAGAAGCCTTTAGCTTTCTATGAGCAGCATTGTTTGATTGCAAAGAAAGCAGGATATCTTGTGAGCTGATTCTTTTTGTAACTCGAACATATTTCCACTTGTATAATAATATAGAGATCAAAGTTTTTAGTTGAGGCTTTCTCCAGAGTATTCTTCTATGTTCAAGTGTGATTGATTTCTCATTCTCAGTTATATGTATTTTGATTGATCTTGCTCATATTCGATTAAGCTTCCGCAAAGTTTGTTGTAGAAGTAGATCTTGTATTTTGTTTTAGTATATTGCATAATTTGTTGATCTACAGTGGGACTTTCTACAGTTTGAAGGGAAATTTGGTGAAAACACAATGCTTGCATGCTAACTAGTGTCACCTACTCTAGTCGATTGTTTTTGGGTTAACCCTTGTCAGCTCAGTCAAGTAGAGTAAGGTGAGGGGGGGAACCTTAACAAGCACGTCAGAGGTATATAGTAAACTACCTCTTTGAAGGAACAACATCTTCTGCTCTCAATAAGTTGGGATCCCTCTTCCACCTCTAAAATGAATAACTGCTATGCACAGTTATTAAAATGAAAAAAAAAAAAATGAAAAGTGAAAATTTCAAAAACAAAAATGAAAAAGGTGAAAGAAGAGAAGGGCTTCCTACACGAAAAGGTGATGCAAGTAACTCCATCGGGGTACTTACTAGGCTCACTGGCAGCGGAGCAATTATTGTGTTCCTACATGACTTTGTCGGGGTACTGTCCAGGCATGCTGGCAATGGAGCAACACCAGAGATGAAACTATGACTCTGATGACTATACTGCTTGTGCACCAATATACCCCACAATCCCAATCAAAAAAATTGTGTTGCCTTGGCTTGAAATGTGTGTCAATCGGTCAAGAGCTTGGAAGATGCTACATCTTACAATCAAGCAAGTGTGAAAAGCAAGACATACTGAGAACTGAACAATACTTCCGGAGGTGTTAGACTTGCCTTTCATGAACAAGGTCCATTCAGAGAGTTGGAGTTCTACCAGTGTGTTGCCAAGTGTTGTAGAGGCTACAACCACCCTCCAAATTTTTCCTTAGCTTCGTTTGGAGCCTCCCTACCAACCTTTCACAGCAGTATATCTTACCTTATCAAGTACACAAGCTTCAGCGATTTTCTTGCAGAATGCCAGCTTGTGCATCAGAGCTTGTTGCATCCCCTTCACAGGTTATTTCTTTGGACTTGTTCTAGCTGCAGGCTTAGCAGCTCCCTCAAGAAATCGTACAATTCTGGAGGGAAGCCAGCCTTCCCTCTAGAAATTGTGCAATTCTGTCTGGCAGTTTGCTGGGCTCCAGAATTGCACAAATCTTCCTATCACTGTTCACTGAGAAAATTGCGCAAATCTGCATGTCACTGTTCACTATGAAAATTGTGCAATTCCTCCCAGCAGGGCTGCTCAACCTAGAAACTGGGAAATTATGGGCAGCAGTCAGCTACTCAGCCCAGAAATTGCACAAACATTCTAGGCAATCAACCCAGCTCCCTCCCAAAAATGCACTTTTTTTCCCCTCAGCTGAATAGTTTGTTGCATGTGTTGTTGGGTTGACTGGTTCCACCCGGTACCAAGAAAACTTGACTTGCATGCATGACATGCTTTTTCCTAGAATAGAAAAACGCAACATGCAAAAAGATCCCTATATTTTAGGGAGCTATTTTTAGCAGCTGGAGGTTACATGCAGAGATTGTTTTAGAATCTTTCCTCCAAGTGTCGCTTTTTCCTAGATTTGTGGCATGCGCATCACGAGCCTCAAACTTATTTATTTGATGCTTCAAAGATCACTTACTCACATTGATATTGGAGCTCTGACATCCCACAACACATCCAGGAGTCTTCAGCACATCCAAATCAGCTATTCACGAGTAAGTCGACTTAACTTGTCTTTTGCAGCATTTCTGTCGCTTTTTGTGTTTTCGCTTGTGTGAGTGTTTTTTGCTTTATTTCTATGAATGTCTGTTTTCGTTTACATGCATACTAGCTTGTACTAGCACCATTTCAATTTTCGTTAGCATCTCACTGCGATCGCATACATGAAATTGTTTTGCACGAATGGTCATTGATTCAATGACTTGCTTCACCCACATGCATGTTGTTCCATTTTCTCAATCTTTGATTCACTGTTTGCATGCATGATCACTCACTCCTGCTTAGACTTAGTATCGCCATGCATTCACATTCACATTTTATTTTAGTTGCCCGTTCGCTAGTTTGGGCAGCCTTGGCCTGGAATCTACCTCACAAAGTGACCCAGGCCGGTGTTTCTGGCCACCCACCTATCCCATTTGGACCCCCACAACTATCTCTTTCAGTTTTTTAGTTTCCTAAATTGTAGCACAATTTACTATTTTTACCAGTTTTTCAGGTACTGAACTTCCGGAGCTGTTTTGAGGCCCTAAACAACATTTTTTGGGAAATTTGGGAGCAACACAAGTCCTTGGCCCACTGTTTCTCTTGCCAAAGCTGTAGTTCTCGGATAGATATTTCTAACGAGCTATTGTACATGTCAAACAAAGATCGTATGCCAAAGTTATGACCCCAAGAGGTTGATGTACCAATTTACCTAAACGAGGCCCACAGTTTGGCATTTCATCTTCTAGGGTTAGGTTTATGGATGCTGAGGGTTTTCCATTGTTTCTCAACAATAAATAGGCATTCGAGCCTCATTGTAACATAGTTGAGAGGCATGTAGCTGCCACATCTCTTCTTAGAGATAAGTTACCATCGCCCTAGCTGGTTTATTTCCATTTCTATTTGTAAGTATATTTCAGTATTTTACATTAATGAAATGAAGTATTATTTCCACTACATCTCTGTGTTTATAGTTATCTCTATAATTTGTTATGTTCCTGTATAAATCTAGATCAGTGGTATTGGAGTGTTCTGCCTTTTCTCTGTTTTTCTTTGCATGTCCCCAACAAGGTTAGGATGTAAGGAGTTAGGGCTTGAACTAGTCGAACCTTTGCAATACCAGCCTTGCAAATCCTGACGACGTCCCACGGCGGATGAAAATAAAGACGATGGGGCAAGATATCCTATCAAAATCTTGCTCGAAGAAGCCCTCGAGAGAAAAAGGAACATGATGATGGATAGCTTTGCCCAGATCCTTCAGTGGCTACCCAGAGGTGACGCATCGACTTCCAACAACTACTCTGGAAACACCATGCCCTTTAAAGTACAAGTTGACTTTGAAATTTCCATATTCGAGGGTTAGATAGATGCAGATACCGTTGATAAATAGTTAAATCTACTATAGGGTTATTTTTTTGTTCATGATTTTTCCAGTCAGGAAAACATTGTTTTCTCTCTTCTCAAAGCAACCCCCCACATCAAGGACTGGTGGCAAAACCTACTATGAGAAAAAGGATGAAATTACACACTCACTATTTTTAGCCGCACCCACATGGAATTCATTCCTGGATTCCATCAAGGAGCAGTACTACCCTGTCAAAATCTATGAGGATCAATACATAAAGTGGACCACGCTGCAGCAGGGAAGGGACCATGACATGCGAGAGTTTACCAATACTTTCCATACCCTTCACACAAAGTTGGGTATCAAGGATTCGGAGTAATACCATAGCTACCTGCACAAGTACATATAGGAAGAAATAGAATTCCTGAGAATCTCCTCGCTCGGTATGACATACTGATATGACATCAAGGTCGAGCAAAATTTTAAATAGAATAAGCGAGACTTTGGATTTGCAAATCCGAAGCAAGGGAAAGGTGCCCCCAAACTGCAAAACAAAGGACAAAGCCAAGTCGGGGAAGCCCAAGACAACCTACAAAAGCTGCAAGCAAAGAACAGAGCCCCAAAGCTGAAAAAGGACGCGAGAAAGTGGTGTGAGTTCCATAAAAGCTCCACTCACAACACAAGTGAGTGTTGGGCCAAGAAGTCACTGGTGGCTGAGCTAAAAGTTTCAGAATTAGATGCATGCTCCAACTCTGATTCAAAACCCGACAAGGGGAATGACAAAGGGAAGCAGATTATCGATGAGGAGCCCAACGCGACCGTTGCCACCATGAAGATCCAGAAGGAGTAACACGAAGATCCAGAGGAGGAGGAGTGTCTCTTCCACTCCCAGATGTGGGTAAAGGGCTCCCCACTATAGTTCATTGACAACAAGAGGAGCCAAAAGAACCTCATTTCGGCAGAGGTCATGAAGCAGCTAGGCTTACTGACCATAGCACATCCACAACAGTACACCATTGGGTGGCTTCACCAAGGACCTCATCTTCACATGAGCTAGGAATGTCACCTTCCATACAACATCAAGCCCTTCATAGATGAGGTATTGTGTGACATTGCTCCGCTTGAAGTTTGTGATGTATTATTAGGACAACCATACTTGTGGAAGCGACATGTTGTGTATGATTCAAGGCCTCAAGTTGTCATTATTTCTTGGGGTGATTAATTATACAGGATACCGGAGGTAGCCCCACCTAGCGCCACCTCTTTGATCACTGCTAAGAAATGCAATAAGATCATCTCCTAGACTAGGATATTCATTTTCTGTCTAGTTCGCTCCTAAAGTAAGGGGAAGATCATCGCCACATCCATGACCCCCATGAAGGGTTCCTCCACACAACAGCAGTGGTAGAGGTATAGGGTCATGAAAGAACACAGGAACAACTTCCCCTCACCCACAAGGGCACCACACAAGTTTCAGGTGGGTGACAAAGTTTGGTTACATATGCAGAAAGAATGTCTTAAAAGAGCCCATCAGAAGCTCAGACCACTTGGACATGGTCCTTACATCATTGCCAAGGCTATGGGAAACAATTATTGGGAGCACAGAATTCCTCCATTCCTTCACCTACACCAAGTGTTCAATGTGTACCGCCCTCGACCATGCTTCCCACCATTACTGGACACATCTGAGATTGCAAAACAGCTCATGAGGGACCAAGTTCAACAGATGAAGAAACTCAATGCAATGGTGACCATTTCTTCCTAATGGGGGAGGAATGATCTAGGTGGGTGTTGGTGGCCACCCCCCCATTTGGACCCCCACAACTATCTCTTTCAGTTTTTCAGTTTCCTAAATTGTAGCACAGTTTAATATTTTTAACAATTTTTCGGCTCCTAAACTTTTGGAGCCATTTTGAGGCCCTAAACAACGTTTTCTGGGACTCTAGGAGGGGTGATGGGCCAATGTTTCTCTTCACAAAGTATTATTGCTCGGACAGATATTTCTAGTGAGCTATTGTACGCGTCAAACAAAGATCGTATGCCAAGGTTACTACCCTGGGAATTCGATGTACCAATTTACCCAAACGGGGCCCATAGTTTGTGTTTCATCTTCTAGGGTTAGGATTTTGGATGTTGAGGGTTTTTCATTGTTTCTCAACAATAAATAGGCCTTTTAGCCTCATTGTAACACGGCTCATAGGCATGTAGCCATCACATCTCTTCTCAGAGATAAGCTACCATTGCCCTAGCTGGTTTATTTCCATTTCTATTTGTAAGCATATTTCAATATTTTACATTAACGAAATGAAGTATTATTTCCGATGCATCTCTATGTTTATGGTTATCTCTATAATTTTTTTCATTCCTATATAAATTTGGATCAGTGGTATCAAAGCAGTCTGCTTTTTCTCTGTTTTTCTTTGCATTTCCCCAACGAGGTCAGGATATAAGGAGTTAGGTCTTGAACTGGTCGAACCTTAGCAAGACCAGCCTCGCTAATCCCGTCAGCCTCCCATGGCAGATGAAAAGAAAGACGAGGGGGCAGGAGATCCTATCCAAATCTTCCTTGAAGAAGCCCTCAGTAACAAAGGCACGCGATGATGAACAAATTTGCCTAGATCTTTCAGTGGCTACCTAGAGGTGACGCATCAGCTTCCAATAGCGACTCTAGAAATGCCACACCCTTTAAGGTACAAGTTAATTTTGACATCCCCATATTCGAGGGTCAGATAGACGCAGATGCCATCGATAAATGGTTAAATATGCTAGAGGGTTTTTTTCTGTTCATGATTTTTCTAGTCGGGAAAAGATTATTTTTACTCTTCTCAAAGCAGGCCCCCACATCAATGACTGGTGGGAAACCTACTGCAAGCAGAAGGATGAAAGTACAGCCTCACTATTTTCAGTTGCACCCACTTGGAATTCATTCTGAGATGCCATCAAGGAGTAGTACTACCTTGTCGGAATCTATGAGGATCAATACATAAAGTGGACCGCACTGCGGCAGGGAAGGGGCCAATACGTGCAGGAGTTTACCAATATTTTCCATACCCTTCACACAAAGTTGGGTATCAAGGATTTGGAGTAGCATTTGATACTCAAATACCACGTCTACCTGCACAAGTACATCCAGGAAGAAATAGAATTCCTAAACATCTCCTTGCTCGGCATGGCATACCAATTCGAGAAAAAGTTTAAAGAGAAGAAGAGAGACTTTGGATATGCAAATCTGAAGCAAGGGAAAGGTGCCCCCAAACCGCAAAACAAAGGACAAAGCCAAGGTGGGGCGGCCCAAGACAACCCGCCAAAGCTGCAATCAAAGAATAGTGTCGCGAAGCCGAAAAAGGACATAGGAAAGTGGTGCGAGTTCCATAAGAGCTCCACTCACAACACAAGTGAGTGTCGATCCAAGCAGTCACTGGTGGCCAAGCTAAAGGTTTTAGAATCAGATGCATGTTCTGACTCTGAGTCAGAACCAGACAAGGGGAATGACAAAGGGAAGTAGATTATCGATGTGGAGCCCAATGCCACCATTACCACCACAAAGATCCAGAAGGAGGAACCTAAAGATCCAGAGGAGGAGGAGCATCTCTTCCACTCCCAAATGTGGGTAAAGGTCTCCCCACTATAGTTCATTGACGATAGCAGGAGCCAAAAGAACCTCATTTCAGCAGAGGTCGTGAAGCAGCTGGGCTTACCGACCACAACACATCCACAACCGTACACCATTGGGTGGCTTCACCAAGGATGGGATCTTCACCTGAGCCAGCAGTGTCACCATACATACAACATCAAGCCCTTCACAGATGAGGTATTGTGTGACATTGCTCCCCTTGAAGTTTGTAATGTATTATTAGAACAACCATACTTGTGGAGGCGACATGTTGTGTATGAGTCAAGGCCTTGTGCTGTCATTATTTCTTTAGGTGATTCATTATGCAGGATACCAAAGGTAGCCCCACCTATCACCACCTCATTGATCACTACTAAGAAATGCAGCAAGCGCATCTCACAGACTAGGAAATTCATTTTATTTATGGTTCACTCCCAAAGGGGAAGATCATCACCACAGCCATGACCCTCGTGAAGGGTTCCTCCACGCAGCAATAGTGGCAGAGGGATACGGTCATGAAAGAACACAAGAACAACTTATCCTCACCTACAGGGGCACCACACAAGCTTTAGCTAGGCAACAACAATTTGGTTACATATGCAGAAAGAACACCTTACAAGAGCCCATCAGAAGCTCAGACCACTTCGACATGGTCCTTACAACATTACCAAGGTTGTGGGAAACAATGCTTTGGAGCACAGCATTCCTCCATTCCTTCGCCTACACCAAGTGTTCAATGTGTACCGCCCTAGACCATGCTTCCCACCATTACTGGACACGTCTGAGATTGCAGAATAGCTCACCAGGGACCAAGTTCACAAGATGGAGGAACTCAACGCAATGGAGACCATTGCTTCCTAAGGGGGGAGGAATGATCCAGGTGAGTGTTGGCGGCCACACATGTATCCCATTTGGACCCCCACAACTGTCTCTTTCAGTTTTTCAGTTTCCTAAATTGTAGCACAGCTTACTATTTTTAGCAGTTTTTCGGGTCCTGAACTTCCAGAACCGTTTTGACACCCTAAACTACGTTTTTTGGGAAATACAGAAGAAACATGGGGTGATGGACCAATGTTTCTCTTTCCAAGGTTGTAGTGCTCAGATAGATCTTTCTGACGAGGTATTGCACGCGTCAAATAGAGATCGTATGCCAAAGTTACGACCCCGGGAAGTTGATGTACCAATTTACCCAAACGGGGCCCACAGTTTGGTATTTCATCTTCTAGGGTTATGTTTTTGGATGTTGATGGTTTTACATTATTTCTCAACAATAAATAGGCCTCTGAGCCTCATTGTAACACAGTTCAGAGGCATGTGGCTGCCACATCTCTTCTCAGAGATAAGCTACCATCACCCTAGCTGGTTTATTTCCATTTCTGTTTGTAAGTATATTTCAGTGTTTTACATTAATGAGATGAAGTATTATTTCCACTGCATCTCTGCGTGTATGGTTATCTTTGTAATTTGTTGCATTCCTGTATAAATTTGGATTAGTGGTATAAGAGTGGTCTGCTTTTTCTCTGTTTTTCTTTGCATCTCCCCAATGAGGTCGGGATGTAATGAGTTAGGGCTTCAACTGGTCGAACCTTTGCATGACCAACCTCGCAAATCCCAATGGCCTCCCATGTCGGATGAAAAGAAAGATGAAGGGTCAAGAGATTGTATCAAAATCTTGCTTGAAGCAGCCCTCGAGTGATAAAGGAACGCGATGATGGACAGATTTGCCCAAATCCTTCAGCTGCTACCCAAAGGTGACACATCGACTTCCAACAACTACTCTAGAAATGTCACACCCTTTAAGATACAAGTTAATTTTGAAATACCCATATTCGAGGGTCAAATAAACGCAAATTCTGTCAATAAATGGTTAAATCTGCTACAGGGTTATTTTTTTGTTCATGATTTTTCCAGTCGGGAAAAGATTATTTTCTCTCTTCTCAAAGCAGCCCGCCACGTCAAGGACTGGTGGGAAACCTACTGCGAACATAAGGATGAAAGTACAGGCTCACTATTTTCAGTAACGCCCACTTACAATTCATTCTGGGATGCCATCAAGGAGCAATACTACCTTATCAAACTCTATGAGGATCAATAAATAAAGTGGACCATGTTGCGGTAGGGAAGGGACCAATACGTGTCGGATTTTACCAATATTTTCCATACCCTTCAATCAAATTTGGGTATCAAGGATTTAGAGCAACATTTGGTAATAAATACCGCAACTGCCTCCACAAGTACATCCAAGAAGAAACAGAATTCCTGAACATGTCCTCGCTCAGCGCGGCATACCGATATGCCGTCAAGGTCGAGCAAAAGTTTAAATGGAAGAAGCAAGCCTTTGGATGTGCAAATCCAAAGCAAGGGAAAGGTACCCCCAAACTGCAAAACAAAGGAAAAATCCAAGGTGGGGCGGCCCAAGATGACCAACCCAAAGCTGCAAGCAAAGCACAACACCGCGAAGCTGAAAAAGGACATGGGAAAGTGGTTTGAGTTCCATAAGATCTCCCTCACAACACAAGTGAGTGTCGGGCCAAGTTGTAACTGGTAGCTGAGCTAAAGGTTTCAAAATCAGATGCATGTTCCAACTCTAAGTCAAAACCAGATAAGGAGAATGATAAAGGGAAAGATATTATCAATGCAGAGCCCAACACCATCGTTGCTACCATGAAGATCCATAAGGAGGAACCCGAAGATCAAGAGGAGGAGGAGCGTCTCTTCCACTCCTAGATGTGGGTAAAGGGCTCCCCGCTACAGTTCATTATCGACAGCTGGAGCAAAAATAATCTCATTTCGGTAGAGGTCGTGAAGCGGTTGGGCTTACCGACCACATCACATCCACAATTGTACACCATCGAGTGGCTTCACCAAGCATGAGATCTTCGCATGAGCCAGTAGTGTCGCCTTCCATACAACATCAAGCCCTTCATGGATGAGGTATTGTGTGACATTCCTCTCCTTGAAGTTTGTGATGTATTATTAGGAAAACCATACTTGTGGAAGCGACATGTTGTGTATGAGTCAAGGCCTCACGCGGTCATTATTTCTTTGGGTGATTCATTATACACGATACTAGAGGTAGCCCCACCTACCACCACCTCTTTTATCACTACTAAGAAAGGCAACAAGCTCATCTCCCAGACCAGGAAATTCATTTTATGTCTGGTTCGCTCCCAAAGTAAGGGGAATATCGTCACCACATCCATGACCCCCAAGAAGGGTTCCTCCATAGAGTAGTAGTGGTAGAGGGACATGGTCATGAAATAACATAGGAACTTCTCCTCACCCACAAGGGCACCGACCAAGTTTCAGGTGGTAGACAAATTGTGGTTACATATGCAGAAAGAACGCCTTACAAGAGCCCATCAGAAGCTCAGACCACTCCAACACGGTCCTTACAGCACTACCAAGGCTGTGGGGAACAATGCTTTGGAGCACAGCATTCCTCCATTCCTTCACCTACACCAAGTGTTCAATGTGTACCGCCCTTGACCATGCTTCCCACCATTACTGGACACATCCGAGATTGTAGAATAACTCACCAAGGACCAAGTTTAGCAGATGGAGGAACTCAACGCAATGGTGACCATTGCTTCCTAAGTGGGGAGGAATGATCTAGGTGAGTGTTGCTGGCTACCCACCTATCCCATTTCGACCCCCACAACTGTCTCTTTCAATTTTTCAATTTCCTAAATTGTAGCGCAGTTTACTATGTTTAGCATTTTTTGGGTCCTGAACTTCTAGAGCCGTTTTGAAGCCCTAAATGATGTTTTTTGGCAAATCTAGGAGCAACATGGGTCCTTGGATTGATGTTTCTCTACACAAAGTTGTAATGTTCAGATAGATCTTTCTAGCAAGCTATTGTATGCATCAAACAAAGATCGTATGCCAAAGTTACGACCCCGAGAAGTTGATGTACCAATTTAACCAAACGAGGCCCACAGTTTAGCGTTTCATCTTCTAGGATTAGGTTTTTGGATGTTCAGGATTTTCCATTGTTTCTCAACAATAAATTGGCCTTCGAGCCTCACTGTAACATAATTCAGAGGCATGTAGCTGCCACATCTCTTCTCAGAGATAAGCTATCATCACACTAGCTGGTTTATTTTCATTTCTGTTTGTAAGCATATTTCAGTATTTTACATTAATGAAATGAAGTATTATTTCTGTTGCATCTCTGTGTTTATGGTTATCTCTATAATTTGTTGTATTCTTGTATAAATTCGGATCAGTGGTGTGAGAGCAGTCTGCTTTTTCTCTATTTTTCTTTTCATGTCCCCAACGAGGTAGGGATATAAGGAGTTAGGGCTTGAACTAGTCGAACCTTTGCAAGACCAACCTCGCAAATCCCCACGGCCTCCCATGGCGGATGAAAATAAAGACGAGGGGGAAAGAGATCCTATCAAAATCTTGCTCGAAGAAGCCCTCAAGCGACAAAGGAACATGATGATGGACAACTTTGCCCAAATCCTTCAATAGCTACCCAGAGGCGACACATGGGCTTCCAACAACTACTCTGGAAATGCCTCACCCTTTAAGGTACAAGTTAATTTTGAAATCCCCATATTTGAGGGTTAGATAGAAACAGATGTCATCAATAAATGGTTAAATCTGCTAGAGGGTTATTTTTCTGTTCATGATTTTTCCATTCAGGAAAATATTATTTTCGCTCTTCTCAAACTAGCCACCCCCCCCCCCGCGTCAAGGACTAGTGGGAAACCTAGTGCGAGCAGAAGAATGAAAGTACAGGCTCACTATTTTTAGGCGCACCCACTTGGAATTCATTCTAAGATGCCATCAAGGAGCAGTACTACCCTGTTGGAAGCTATGAAGATCAATACATAAAGTGGACCATGCTGTGGTAGGGAAGGGACCAAGACGTGCCAGAGTTTACCAATATTTTTCATACCCTTTGCACAAAGTTGGGTATCAAGGATTCGAAGCAGCATTTGGTACTCAAATATCACGGCTGCCTACACAAATACATCCAGGAAGAAATAGAATTCCTGAACATCTCCTCGCTCGGCACAACATACCGATATGCCATCAAGGTCGAGCAAAAGTTTAAACATAAGAAGCAAGACTTTGGATCTGCAAATGTGAAGCAAGGGAAAGGTGCCCCCAAACCTCATAACAAAGGACAAAGTCAAGGCGAGGCAGCACAAGACAACCCGCCAAAGCTGCTAGCAAAGAATAGCATCGCGAAGCCAAAAAAGGACACAGGAAAGTGGTGTGAGTTCCATAAGAGCTCCACTCACAACACAAGTGAGTGTCGAGCCAAGCAGTCACTGGTGGCCGAGTTAAAGGATTCAGAATCATATGTATGTTTCGACTCTAAGTCAAAACCCGACAAGGGGAATGACAAAGGGAATCTGATTATCAATGCAGAGCCCAATGCCACCGTTGCCACCACGAAGATCCAGAAGGAGGAACCCGAAGATCCAGAGGAGGAGGAGCATCTCTTCCACTCCCAAATGTGGGTAAAGGGCTCCCCGCTATAGTTCATTGTTGACATCGGAAGCCAAAAGAACCTCATTTCAACAAAGGTCATGAAGCGGTTGGGCTTACCGACCATACCACATCCACAACTGTACACCATCATGTGGCTTCACCAAGGATGAGATCTTTGCGTGAGGCAGTAGTGTCACCTTCACAGATGAAGAATTGTGTGACATTCCTCCCATTGAAGTTTGTGATGTATTATTAGGACAACCATACTTGTGGAAGCGACATGCTCTATCTGAGTCAAGGCCTTGCGTTGTCATTATTTCTTTGGGTGACTCGTTATATAGGATACTGGAGGTAGCCCCACCTACCGCCACCTCTTTGATCACTACTAAGAAATGCAACAAGCTCCTCTCTCAAACAAGGAAAATGATTTTCTGTCTAGTTTGCTCATAAAGTAAGGGAAAGATAATCGCCACATCCATGACCCCCATGAAGGGTTCCACCATGTAGCAACAGCAACGGACGGATATGGTCATGAAAGAACAGAGGTACAACTTATCCTCACCCACAGGGGCACCACACAAGTTTCAGGTGGGCAACAAAGTTTGGTTACATATCCAGAAAGAACGCCTTACAAGAGCCCATCAGAAGCTTAGACCACTCTGACATGGTCCTTACAGCATTACCAAGGCTATGGGAAACAATGCTTTGGAGCACAACATTCCTCCATTCCTTTGCATGCACCAAGTGTTCAATGTGTACTGCCCTCAACCATGCTTCCTACCATTACTGGACACATCTAAGGTTGTAGAACAGCTCAACAGGGACCAAGTTCAGCAAATGGAGGAACTCAATGCAATGGGGACCATTGCTTCTTAAGGGGCGAAGAAAGATCCAGGTGGGATTTGGTGGCCACACACCTATCCCATTTGGATCCCCACAACTGTCTCTTTCACTTTCCTAAATTGTAGCACAGTTTAATATTTTTAGCAGTTTTTCGGGTCCTAAACTTCTAGAGTCGTTTTGAGGCCCTAAACGACGTTTTTTGGGAAATTTGGGAGCAACATGTGTTATTGGACTAATTTTTCTCTCCCTAAAGTATTAGTGCTCAGATATATCTTTCTAACAAGCTATTGTATTCATCAAACAGAGATCGTATGCCAAAGTTACGGCCCCGGGAAATTGATGTACTAATTTACCCAAATGGAGCCCACAGTTTGGCGTTTCATCTTCTAGGGTTAGGTTTTTGGATTTTGAGGGTTTTTGGACTTTGAGCCTCATTGTAACACAATTCAGAGGCATGTAGCCGCCACATCTCTTCTTAGAGATAAGCTACCATAGCCCTAGTTGGTTTATTTCCATTTCTGTTTGTAAGAATATTTCAGTATTTTACATTAATGAAATGAAGTATTATTTCTGCTGCATCTCTATGTTTATGGTTATCTCTATAATTTGTTGTGTTCCTGCATAAATCTGTATTAGTGGTATCAGAGCGGTTTTCTCTTTCTCTTTTTTTCTTTGCATGTCCCCAACGAGGTCCAGATATAAGGAGATAGGGCTTGAACTCATTGAACCTTTGCAAGACCAGCCTCGCAAATCCCTATGGCCTCCCATGGAGGATGAAAAGAAAGATGAGGAGGCAGGAGATCCTATCAAAATCATGCCCGAATAAGCCCTCGAGCGACAAACGAACGCGATGATGGACATCTTTGCCCAATTCCTTCAGCGGGCTACACAAAGGCGACGCATCGGCTTCCAATAGCTACTCCAGAAATGCGACACCATTTAAGGTATAAGTTAATTTTGAAATCCCCATATTCGAGGGCCAGATAGATGTAAATGCCATCGATAAATGGTTAAATCTGCTAGAGGGTTATTTTTTTATTTATAATTTTTCCAGTCGGGAAAAGATTATTTTCACTCTTCTCAAACCAGCCCCCCACGTCAAGGACTGGTGGGAAACCTACTGCGAGCAAAAGGATGAAAGTACAAGCTCACTATTTTCAGCCACAACCACTTGGAATTCATTCCAGGATGCCATCAAGGAGCAGTACTACCCTATTGGAAGCTATGAGGATCAATACATAAAGTGGACCATGCTGCGGGAGGGAAGGGACCAAGATGTGCTAGAGTTTACCAATATTTTCCATACCCTTCGCACAAAGTTGGGTATCAAGGATTCGGAGCAGCATTTGGTACTCAAATACCTGGCTTCCAACACAAGTACATCAAGGAAGAAATAGAATTCCTAAACATCTCCTCGCTTGGCATGGCATCCCGATATGTCGTCAAGGTCGAGCAAAATTTTAAACAGAAGAAACGAGACTTTGGATCTGTAAATCCGAAGCAAGGGAAAGGTGCCCCAAACCATAGAACAAAGGACAAAGCCAAGGCGGGGCAGCCCAAGACAACCCGCCAATGCTACAAGAAAATAGTAGCACCGTGAAGCCGAAAAAGGACACGGGAAAGTGGTGTGAGTTCCATAAGATCTCCACTCAAAACACAAGTGATTTTCAAGCCAAGCAGTCACTCGTGGCCAAGCTAAGGTTTCAGAACCAGACACATGTTCCGACTCTAAGTCAGAACCCGACAAGGGGAATGACAAATGGAAGCAGATTATTGATGAAAATCCCAACGACACTATTTCCACCACCAAGATCAAGAAGGAGGAACCAGAAGATCCAGAGGAGGAGGAGCGTCTCTTCCACTCCTAGATGTGGGTAAAGGGCTCCCTGCTATAGTTCATTGTTGACATAGGGAGCCAAAATAACCTCATTTCTGTAGAGGTCATGAAGCGGTTAGGATTACCAACCACAATACATCCACAATCGTACACTGTCAGGTGGCTTCCCCAAGGACGGGATCCTTATGTGAGCCAGCAGTGTCGCTTTCCATACAACATCAAGCCCTTCACAGATGAGGTATTGTGTGACATTGCTCCCCTTGAAGTTTGTGATGTATTATTAGGACAACCATACTTGTGGAAGCGACATGCTTTGTATGAGTCAAGGCCTCACGTTGTCATTATTTCTTTGGGTGATTCATTATACAAGATACCACAGGTAGCCCCACCTACTGCCACCTCTTTGATAACTGCTAAGAAATGCAGCAAGCTCATCTCCCAGACTAGGAAATTCATTTTCTGTCTAGTTCACTCCCAAAGTGAGGGGAAGATCGTCGCCACATCCGTGACCCCCGCGAAGGGTTCCTCCACACAGCAACAGTGGTAGTGGGATATAGTCATGAAAGAACACAGGAACAACTTCTCCTCACCCACAGGGGCACCACACAAGTTTCAGGTGGGCGACAAATTTTGGTTACATATGCAGAAAGAACGCCTTACAAGAGCCCATCAGAAGCTCAGACCACTCCGACATGGTCCTTACAGCATTACCAAGGTTGAGAGAAACAAATCTTTGTAGCACAGAATTCCTCCATTCCTTCCCCTACACCAAGTGTTCAATGTGTGCCACCCTTGACCATGCTTCTCACCATTACTGGACACATCCGAGATTGCAAAACAGCTCACCAGGGACCAAGTTCAGCAGATGGAGGAACTCAACGCAATAGGGACCATTGCTTCCTAAGTGGGGAGGAATGATCTAGGTGGGTGTTGGTGGCCACCCACCTATCCCATTTGGACCCCCACAAATGTCTCTTTCAGTTTTTCAATTTCCTAAATTGTAGCATGGTTTACTATTTTTAGCAGTTTTTCAAGTCCTGAACTTCTGGAGCTGTTTTGAGGCCCTAAACGACGGTTTTTGGGAAATCAAGGAGTAACATGTGAGATCTAAAAAATGATCCTCTTTGCAAATTTGTAGTGCTCAGATATATCTTTCTAAAGAGCTATTGTACGCATCACACAGATATCGTATGCCAAAATTACGACCTCGGGAAGTTGATGTACCAATTTACCCAAACGGGGCCCACAATTTGGCATTTCATCTTCTAGGGTTAGGTTTTTGGATGTTAAGGGTTTTCCATTGTTTCTCAACAATAAATAG